>JANRGW010053223.1:0-34924 GCA_024733675.1 Psilopsiagon aymara
CAGAGCATGAGACTCAGAAAGTCCTTGGTCAGAGTAAATATTACTGAACAGTAACTAAAAACATCAGTGTTATCAGCACTGTTCCCAGACTGAAAGTCAAAACACAGCACTGCTCCAGCTACTAAGAAGGAGAAAAATGACTGCTACTGCTGAACCCAGAACGGGCAGCCAGTCCTGGGGAGGCTAAGAAACAATGCAACATCACAAATGGTGCTGGAGATGTACCACTCCCACATCCCAAGCAGTTATTTTCTTGAAGAAAGAAATGTGTAAGAATCACGCATCCCAACAGGAGAGGGGAAAATTAACACCTACAATGGCTTATCAAATACAGTCCACTAGAATGGCGAATCTGATCTCAGTTGAAACTAGGACCGTGGCTGTTATAAAAGGCCTTCTGATCCTTATTCTTTATAGGTTATCCTATGGGTTGTTGTCCTGGTTTCAGCAGTAGCAGTCATTTTTCTCCTTCTTGGTTGCTGGTGCAGTGCTGTGTTTTTTTACTTTTGGTCTGGGAACAGCACTGATAACACCAATGGTTTTGGCTGCTGCTTAGAATGTTTAGTCTGATCAAAGACATTCTGAGCTTCATGCTCTGCCGGGGAGGAGGGGAAGCTGTGAGAAAGCAAAGACAGGACACTTTACCCAAACTAACCAAAGAGGTATTCCATATCACAGCACATCATGCCCACTATATAAACTGAGGGCAGTTACCCAGAAGAGTTAGTTCCCTGCTCAGTTGGGCTGGGTATCAGTCAGTGGGTGGTGAGTGGTTGTGTCCTCTTCCCTTGTTATTTCTCTTATCATTATTATTATTGGTCGTAGCAGCAGTGGTTTGTATTATACCGTAGTTACTGGGCTGTTCTTATCTCAACCCATGCGAGTTACATTCTTTCGATTCTCCTCCTCATCTCTCCGGGAGTGGAGGGAGGAAGAGGGTGATGTGTGATAACAACATCCTGGCAGATTTATGGCTGGTCTTAAACCACGCAGTTGTGTCATTCATCTTAATCACTTTAATGTCATTCAGGTTTTCCTGGAATAAGTCTTTCTTAGTACTATGCTTCAGGTATGTAGAATGTCCTTTCTAGAGTGTTCTGTCACAATCTGTCTGTCCTCGATTTAGAATACACAGATATTGGGAAGCTTTTTCAGAAGTTTATAGTGTTCAAAAAACTGAAGCTGATGATCTTCCTGAAATACTGCTATGGAATCACAGAATCATAGAATTATTGAGATTGGAAAAGACCTTTAAGATCCAAGAGTTAGCACTGCCAAGACCACCACTAACCTATGTCCCATGTATGTGTGCAACTGATATATTGGTGTTAGGATTTGATTATTATTATCAATAACCTTCAGAACAGGATTAGCTTTAAACTTTCATCATTGTGGTTTTTAGTCAATGTCTTGACAGCAGAAAGTATATTATATTTGAGGCCTTTTCCATGTTCTTTAGAGAGCTGCATTGTTCTATGGGAAAGATCTGGCAGAACACAAATACTGGTTTTCACAAAATAATTGCATTTCTTTAAATATGAACTTTAAGAATAAATGAATGTTTTTAGCATCATCAAGTACTTTTAAATAGCCATTTTTCATTAGTACCGCTGTAGACATTTGTTTCAGAATGTTCTATGGAACAGTTATCCAAAGAAATTAAATCAGTAAAGTGAAATTTGAATAGAGTTGGATTGGAGGTTCATTACAGCCCAAGACAATTACTAACTAGAATTTAAGACATTCTTTTGTTTGGAAAGGAAAGATAGAAGTATTTAACACTTTGAAAGTGTCAGCATGAAGTCAATGCACTATGCCAACCACAGGTAGGAATATTAGTGGGTAGTATGCTGCTGCCACTTTCTTTTTATGCTAATAGAGAACCTTGTTTGTCCAAGCTGTTGGAGAATAATCTGTGCCCTTTGTGTTTCACTGCACACTCCTGTGCTATTGTTTGCATTTCACAGTCTGCTTAAATCAATTGAATGTCAAGGAGAGCATAATTGTTGAGAGCACCTGGTGTACTTGATGCCACTAGGACTCATTTTAAATATATCATGGATCTTTTAATTGCTTTGTTCTCTTCATAAAATCTATTGTTTATTTACTCTTAAAAAAATATTAATTTTTTAAAAGAACATTAGTGTTTGATAGGGACATGTTTTGCCATTATGTCTTCATCTTCTGGTCCAAGTAAATGAGTTTTCATTTAGTATGTCTTATTATGCTGGAGAGTTTATAGCTAATAGATGAAATGAACTTAAGTGTGAAATACATACAATTAAGAGGCACATTAGTCTTGTGGCCAGAGTATGCGTAGATACATATAACAAGGCAATATTGATGATGTATCAGTGACTATATGTAATACAAGGTAATATAAGGTAGTACTATATGTAATGCAGTGTTTCTAATCAATCAGGGGACATTGCTGGAGATGCATTACACGGATATTTATCACACGGTATTTTTTTCTGCCAGAAGGCTGTGGTTCATCTTTTGAATGAGACTATCCAACTGACGCTAAGAATATGCTTTGTGAGCAGGCAGGCTCCACAAAGGCACTCACTGGTCAGTTTCTAGGCTCTATGACATTTGTCGTATCTTTTCTGACCCTTCCTTTATTATAATATCTAAATAGAAGACTCTATTACGATTATTACTTCCAAAAGGTTGTTCTTCAACTCGAAGTTGTGGGCTGACAGGGTTTGCAGAGTACAATGCATAGTTTTCATTGATTCTTTCCATTCCCCTTATTTGACAAGAATAGAAGGTGAAAGAAGAGGAAAAAAATAATTATATTTATTGCAATAATATCCATGAATTCCATGTTCTCATTGTTCTCTGATGAAATCTAACATTATCTCTTACAATTTCTTCCCATAATGTTTCCTCTTGTTGAAGTAATCTAAAAATACAGTGTTCTAGATTAATAATGATGAAAACAGTAATTTCTCCTTTTTCTTTTTCTTTTTTTTTCTTCTTTTATTCTTTCTTCCATAATGGTTTGGATCCATAGTCAAAATTTGTTTTGTTTTAGGCATGTGGTGTTTTTTAAACTCAAGTATTTTCATTTGTTGAGTGTAGCAGAAGATACCTTCTTACGTGTGTAATATTCTTTGCAGCACTTTGAAGAAACCTGAAAATCAAGAGGTGATCATTAATCACAAAGATTTTCCAGATTGTTATCTCTAGATTCGACCTTTTATTGTAAAACTTTATTCTGTGTGAGATCCAAAGAGTATCTTAGGAAATGAAGCAGACATTGAATGCATTTAATTGCTCCCTTTGGGGAAAATGTCTTTCTTACTCTTGTAACTAAAATGCGATGGGTTCAATCAAAAGAGGAGTCAGTGTGAGCTAGGATGGAAGAGGAAGGGGCGGACTTATGTTTGACCTGTCTGCTCCTTAGAGGAAACTCATTATTTCATGCACATCAGGTTTTGTGAGGGACATTAGGTTAAAACTCTTACAATATACATTCTCTCTAAATTCTTCTTTCTCCTGTAACCTTATTCTCGTGGGTTTGGGAAATTAGAAGTCAAAAATGTGGGGCTCTCTCGTGGGACTCTGCATATGGCTTTGGTATCCCCTGTTTAAGAATGATGAATTCCAGTTGGAGGCATTTGCAGAGAAAGTCTGCTGAACTGGTCAAATGGAGTAAGCAGAGGATGAAAGGTTTCTGATTTTTAGCCCCCCCAGAAAAATCGCTAGCATCACTTGGGTTAGTTGAGTCAGCAGGCTGTGTTTGGCAGCTCTTGGATCATTTCTTACAACTTGAAGGATTTTTTTTTCTTTTTGAAGGCCTGATAAAATGAGAGTCCAGGCTGAGAAAACATAGAAACAGGGCTCTTAAACCACATCATTTTTTTTCAGGATAGCAAAAATAGAATCAAACACCTTCAGAATTTTCCCTGCAACCTTGCATAAACAGCAGTAGAAAAATTGCTGCTGAATGCTCATGTATTACTTGTTACCACAGAGTCACTTCCTAGATTTTAAGTTTCACATGGTTCACTAACCTCTTTGTTTTCTGTGTGTGTTGTTGAATTTTTCTCTTCCCAGAGATTTGCCTTTTGACCAAGGGCCGTCGAACTGCCAGTGTACGAGCAGACACATACTGTCGTCTATATTCCCTCTCAGTGGACAACTTCAACGAAGTTCTAGAAGAGTACCCCATGATGAGGAGGGCCTTTGAAACCGTGGCAATTGATAGACTTGACAGGATAGGTATTTTTTTCACCATATTAGGAAATCTTAAAACCTTTCTATCTTTTCCATGAGTTGCAGAATCAAATGCCCAGATTAAACCCTCTTCAAAAAGTTTCCTTTCTGTTACCATGCAGTAAATGTTCTGCTGATCTATGAATAAGACATGTCCAGGCAATAACTACTGCAGTCTCACTCTTAAATAATAAAAAACTTTTGAGATTTAGAAAGCTCTCATATTCCTTTGAGGATTATTTTGTATACTTGAATTGTAATTAGTACTATTTATTAAACCTGTATGTTTCTTTTTACTGCCCTCAGCGCTTAACAGGATTTATGCTGTTTTATGAGTAGTAGATGATATTTTCCTGCATAAATTGTTTACAAATGACATCTGTAATGCTGGGAAGAGCTGAAGCCTCTCAGCACTCACAAAACCCATGCCTGTTGAAGTGAATTAATCCTTTACAGCAGGGCTCTTATTCTCCTCACAACTTGAGCACAACTAGCATTGATGACTGCACACTGGCTTTGCTCAGATCTGCTTGCAATCAGAAAAGCAGGCCAATGATGACCAAGTGAAAGGCAAAGGACATGGCAGTTTATCAAAACAGGTTGTGCAAAGTGTGCTGTTGTTCATCTAGACATTCTGAACCTCTTAAGTAGAACATACTAGATAAAATATATGGTCTTTAGCTGGGAGAATTGCACTCTTATCTTATTGATACTGGTTTTAAAATGTAGCTGTGCGTAAAAAAAAAATTATCCTGTTTGATGGTGTTTCCTCAACTTCACAAGAAAGCTCGTTTTCCTCACGTCACCCTTTCTCAATGGGGTTATGTCTGCAGTTTCTTCAAAGTGAATACAGACAGACTTGCAGGGCAGTGTCTTTGCACTGTCCTCTAAGCTGAAGCTGTGATTTGGAGGAAAGCATGTTTTCTTTACTATAGCAGGAGTAAAGAAATTAAATACAGGGGTATGGGTTTCTAATATTTAATAGACATGTTTTAGTATTTTGCAGATTGTAAGCACTCAGTATTACCACTGCTGAGACTTTTAAAACTTACACAATTTGTCTCTCTGGACAAAGACTTTCTGGAAATGTAATCCAACTCAAAATAATATCTGCTTTAAATAATATTTGTACTAAAGTCCAGTCCATTAGTGGAGTAGCAGTCCCATCTGAAGTGCTGTGTTTTATCAAACTAAAAAAAAAGGACAGTTGCATCCGTCTGATCACACAGAATAGTATGTACATCTTGGAGACACTGACAGCCGTCAGGCAGACATCAGGACACAGTGTACAGCATCCTTTATTGTGCAAGCATCGCATTATCTGTGAGTTCATATCAGTTTGCAAACCTTTAAAAAATTATTTCTGGCAAGCTAGTGGTCACTGGCTACTAATGCCTAATAATTAGTTCCAGGGAATGTGCTAAATGGCAGGTGTATTTATTACTTATGTAACAGTTTTGTGGAAATTAGGACAGTTTTGCAATGAGGGAGGACATTGCACATGCAGAAGCCAATGACTTTTTTCACCCTGTTCAGTAAATTACCATGGTTACATTTTCAGAATAACTGTGGTAATCGCAATGCGCTACAAATGGAGGGGCGCAGAAATTCCACGTGTCTTTGAACACAATGGAGTTACAAAGCCCTGCCATGCTCATTCAGGGAGAGGAGGCACTGGGTGTGTGTGAAGGCCAGCCATCAGGAGCTGTGCCAGCACCAGTCACTGTGGCAGTACCACATATGCCATAGCCTTCCTCAGTAGACTTGGCACTGTTTACTGAGGCTTTTATGGTACACAAAACCTCAGTGACGGATGCCGAAATGCAAAGTCATAGTGGGGATCTGCCCCTGCAAGTCAGGCTTGCTAACTCTTCTGCCTCTCTGTGAAGGGAAGAAGAACTCGATCCTCCTGCAGAAGTTCCAGAAGGACCTCAACACCGGTGTTTTCAACAACCAGGAGAATGAGATCTTGAAGCAGATTGTGAAGCACGACAGGGAGATGGTGCAGACCATTGCCCCAGTGAGCTTGCAGCAGATGCCCGCCGTGAACTCCAGCACCTCGGCCTCGTCATCACGCCCCAGGACACAGTCTCCTCCTGTGTACACCACCAGCAGCTTGTCTCACGGAAACCTGCACTCTCCGTCACCCAACACGCAGACACCGCAGCAGGCCGTCATCCTCTCGCCCTGCTCCTACACCACCGCCGTCTGCAGCCCACCCGTACAGAGCCCTCTGGCTGGCCGAACTTTCCAGTATGCCTCACCAACTGCCTCGCAGCTCTCCCTCATGCAGCAGCAGCCGCAGGCACCCCAGCAGCCCCCTGGGGCCGTGCAGAAGAATGAGGTCCATAAGAGCACCCAAGCTCTCCACAATACCAACCTGACCCGGGAGGTGCGGCCCCTGTCTGCCTCACAGCCCTCCCTGCCACATGAGATGTCCACCCTGGTCACCAGGCCTCACCCCACCGTGGGGGAGTCCCTCGCCTCGCTGCCGCAGCCCACCCCGGGCCCCAGCGTGCCCCCGGCCAGCCGAGCCAGTGTGCCGCAGCGCGTCTCGCTCTTCCGACAGATGTCCTCGGGAGCCATCCCCCCAAACCGGGGGACTGCGCCGCCACCGGCAGCCCTGCAAAGGGATTCTTCGACAGTCTTAAGCACGGAGCCCGAAGGAGACAAACCGCGGTTCGCGTCAAACTTATGATCCCTGGTAACTGTGAGCAACAGACTTGTGACAAACCGAGCACCATCCCCAGAACTGTTTTAGCCTGTTTCCTAATGTACCCCAGCAGCCTACTATGAGAAAAATACTTCAGATAGCTTTGCCCTACGTAACGAATGTAAAAATTATATATATATATAAAACATACATATATATATATAAAATAATTCAGAAACTTGTTTGAATTCATATCTTCCTTTCTTGCAACCATTAAGGAAGTTTAAATTTAGCTGTAGTGTTACTTATTTCAAGCATATTGACTTTAAAGTCAGTCTAATAGATTTCTGATTTTGAAGTTTGCTATGTCAAGGGGAAATTATCAATATAATAGCAAACTTCAAACAGATATATTAGAAAAAAAGAGAGAAATATCAATCTAACTAACACGTAGCACTGACTGAGTGATATTCTGAAACCTTTCATTATTCATCTATTTCATCTCTTGCATACACGTTGCTAATTTCTTGTGAAAAATTCAGTTGTAAGTCACATTGCATTTCATATGTTGGCACTTTCCTTTGGAAATTACATTGGAAAAGACAAAAATTGAAAACACCTGCAGTCAAAAGGCTGGCGCTAGCACTCCTCTGGATAGGTTGTAACCTCATGACATGTCAACCCTTCTGTTTCAGAAAACTGGGTGGACTTATAGCTTCAAACTGCTAAAGACTTTTACAAAGACTATGAATATTGCCATTGTAAATAACTTTTTAGACCCAAACGAAAATAGCTGCTGTGTGGTGTACCATTGCAAGGTCTTTGTTTAGGAATTTAGGTTCAGCTTTCAATTAAAAATTTACAGTTTTAAAATCTGTTAAAGCTAAGTGCAACACAATTGTTAATTGTAATGCAATGGCTTAAAACCTACGATGTTATTTTACATGCAATGTTTTATGCAAAATTGTACGCTTGATCCTGCAAACTGCTTGTACTTCACCAGTACCATCACTTCTCCTTGACCTCAAATCCTCAATAGCATCTGAGAATATTCCATGCATGCTTTGGACAAAAAAAAAAAAAAAAGAAGGAAAATTAAAAAAAAAAAGACAATAAAAATAAGTTCCATCAGTAGGAAAAGGCTTTATGGTATCTTAGAAAATAATAACCACTCATTAATTGTGTCTACCTTAAAATTCCTATAATGCTGACTTTGAATCTCTGGTTTAAGTCTAAAAGTGAGGTTTTTCATTTAAAGGATTATTTGTAAACCACAGCTTGATTTAGGCTTTCAGGTGCTTTCTGTGTCTTCACTGTAGTTTTGTAGTTGACTGTGGTGTTATTTTACAAAAATAAATAGAATATAGCATCAAGTCTGTCTGGAAATGCACGATTTGCTCTTTGTATATTGTAATTAAATGGTTAGTATATCCTAAGGCATGTAGTGTCAAACATAGCCCATAGGTACAAGGTTTATTATTTTTTATGTCTTCAAAACAGAAAGGAAATGGTTACAGAAAGCAGGGTTAAAGCATACTGTTTTGTGAGCGTTTTGTTATGTTTGCTCAAACCTTTACATTATCTTATCCACAAAAAAAAAAAAATACTTTCGTGATCATTTGTGCCTGATTTGTCACAGTAAATAGAGATTGAAACTAAATGTGTCATAATTTAACTCATTAAAAAATCAGCATTATGGATCTGCTACAAGCATATATTCTGTTCCTTAAAACCCAGCTGAATCATGTTAAGGAAATGAATGCAAAGGAGTTCGTATTTTCCTATTAATGCTGAGTTAAATGATGCATGGAAAAATTAAACATCACAAACTATGTAATGCAGTGAATCCAGATGTACTTGAGAGCCAAGTAAATATTCTAAAGCTAACAGAGCTTGAAACCATGCTGCCTGTTATGTCTTTTACTGAAGTGGTACATCAAATCAAAATTTAAAAAAAACTTCCAATATTTCCCTGACTCCCATTCACCAGTAAAAAATGATGTAGTTAACCCATTAACATGCTGCTGCCATTAATTTAAGCGGCCCAGAGTAGTATATGGGGAAGTGATAGTTTAAAAGTGTTTGGAGCATTATGGATACGCTGCAAGACCATTTATTTATGAGTACAGTGCCCCTTATATTATTTTAATACTAACAAATTCTGTCAGTTAATTAAGATCATATACTGATCTTTCAAACTGTTAAGGTTTACATTAATAGGAGTAATGGGGTTAGTAGCAAAATATTTTTATATATATTTTTATTTTCTTTTAAGCACTATAAATAAATATTAATTCACATGGTCTTTCAGTGAAACCATAAATAATTTTTAATGACTTTGTAATAGAGTGGAAAATACCTAGCATTTGTATGTTAATTAAAAAAAATGGTACAGGGTATAAAATTATATACGTATATATATATATGTATGTATGAATGTATATATGCTTAGATTAAGAAACAAATGACTCACATTCCTGTAATATAAAAGACCATTGCTAGTTTCAGAGCTGACTTATTTTCTCTGTACATAAGTAAGCCCATAAGTATGAAATCTCACATCTGTACAGGATGAAATGTATTAATGAAAAAGGTTGGATCTTACTGCTGCTGGGAAGACTATAGATCTGATTCTTATGATAACTGTATGATCAGGGATGAGTTAGATTTTTTCTTTTGTCTTTGCTCAAGCCATAAATAAATATATATGAAAATTATTAATAAATTTAAAAAAATATATTAAAAAATAAGGTCTGAATTTTTTTTTTGTTCCAATATCTTTTTAACTTCATAATGTGTGCCGTCAGTGTCCTGTGTTGTTGCTGCAGTATAAAGGTTTTAAATGGAATGATCTGGTTTTGAAGTAAGAAAAATTCCTGTATATCAGAGGGCAGTAGCAATAAATGTCGGCCTTTATTATAGGCAGGTAGGCTCTTTTTGAACTGGGTTACTTAATTTTTTGCAAATTCAACATAAATAATGGATTTTCTGTGCTTGTTATACCAGAGGTGTCGTCTGCATTGTTGAGGAGATTGCTTCAGCATTTTACACTAATTAGTTTTTTCTAAGTGCTGGAGGATTTATGTCCAACTATTTCAGTTCCTGTAGTCCAGCCAAGAGTCAGTATGAGCAATAACTGATGCCAGGTCATTGTCCACAGCAACAGGAAATCTAGGTAAGGAGAGAAAAACAGTGTTAGATGTGCTCTTATAAAGTATCATAAGTATTCCTAAATATGACCTGGGCTGATCAATTCACATCTGAATCCTCTGTGATGAAGTAGATTGCATTGTCATTGCAAACTTTGTAGTTTGGTTGATTTTTTCTTTTTCTTTAAATCTGCCAGTCAAATGCCCTTTCTGCCTGTGGTTTGTATTCATTCTATGATAAGTCATCTTGACACCAGAAATCACAGAATCATAGAACATTTTGGGTTGGAAGGGACTTTAAAGCTCATTTAGTTCTGACCCCCTTGCCGTGGGCTGGGACATCTTCACCAGACCAGATTGCTCCAGGCTCCATTCAACTTGGTCTTGAAAACTGCCAGTGATGGGGCAGCCACAGCCTCTCTGGGCAACCTCTGCCAGTCCCCCATCACCCTCAAAGTGAAGAATTTCTTCCTAAGAACTTATCTAATCTACCCTGTCAGTTTAAAGCTATTCCCCCCTTGCCCTGTCACTACATGCCCTTGTAAAAAGCCCCTCTCTAGATTTCTTGTAGGCCCCCTTAAGATGTTTATGTGCACCAACATTTGGAGGCAGTGCTCTATCTTAACTGTATTTCAGATTAGCTGATACCTGTATGTTGTTATTCAAAAAGATTCAGAAATATTAAAAGTAAACAAACCCCCCCTAGAAAATACAGTGCCAAACAATAAAGGAAGTGCATTTCATGCATTTTACCAACTGGTATTATGCTTGTGCCTTCCTCCAGGAAGGGCTCAATAATTTTAGTGGTTCATTTGGAACTTTGATATTATATCACAGATTCAGTTCTGGGCAGAAATAGTGAATACCATGGAAAAATCTAAGTAAATGGTTTAAACATGCCTGTTTTTTCTCCAGTAGCAACATGTTGATCATCAAGTCCACCAGTCAGATTCTAGATGCGACAGCTCAAGACTTTTGCTTTTGTTAGTGTTTGCTTTGCAAGACAGAAAGATGTGGACACAATTCAGAACCCTAGCCAAAATCTTGACTGAACTAAGGTACACGGAGAAAATAAGCTTTCCTTATAGAGCTTTTGATATTCTTACATCAATTGGCACATAACAATAAAGCAATGTTTTAGGAAAAAATCCATTTGTTCTCTGCCGCATGCGTAACTGAAGATGGTATGTGCCCTTAAACTCTGTGAAATCTACTGTATGGATTAGAACAAACATTACCTCTGAGGCAGAAAAAGAGAAATTGTGTCTTTGGGCCATTTATTTTACACCTTGCTAAGAAAAAGAGAGTTCACATTGTAAATAGCTGCCAAAACCTGACATATTTAGGGTGAACTTCCATAGTGTAGGCAGTGTTATTACAGAAGATAGCACTGAGCATAGAGCACCATATGTCATCATCCTGGTTACTCTGGCTGTTTCAAGTCCGTGAGGTTAAACAATAGTTTATTGCTGCTCTTTTCTGGGTCACTTTTTGCTGTCTTACACCATCCCTAATAGAACTAAGCCAGACTGAGATAATGAATATCTGGAGCATGTAGAAATGCTTCTGTCTTCTAGAACAGCTTTTTCATAATTTCAGCTCTGATAGGTGATAAAATACATTTTGTCAAGTGGAATGTCGTTTGTTTTGTGGTTTTGTTTTTTTTTTCTCAGATGTTTGGGGGAGCTTCTCAGTAGTAATAGAACATGCAAATGTTGTTGCCAAAAACCAGTGAAAAGAGCAAAAGTGACAATAACAATGAGTAGGAGAAAGGCAAAGAGAAGTGCCTGGAGCAGAAAAAAAAAAAAAATATTTCTTTTGTATAAGGCATTTGTGTTGAGGTTCCCTGAAGGACATGAAGGGATAGGGGAGGAAAGATGACAACATGTCTTGTCCTATATAAGGCTGCCAAGCAGCTCGCTCATGAGGGTAGTGATAAAGTAGGAGGAGCAGGAGAAATCAACCTCTTGTTTCCATCACAAATACAGGACTTCTTTTAGGTAATTTGTTTACTGTATTTTGAGAACTAAAAACAGATGATAGACCCACTTTGTTGGTTGCTTGTGTTGAAATCAGAGCTGGAAGTGCTAGAATGTTTTAAGAGAAAGCACCTGGAAAATCAAAAAACTTGCGGAAATTCTGCCCAGTTTTTGTCACTGATCTCATGCACCCTTTTAGCACTTTTTATGTGTTGAAAAATGATATAGTAATTTTTTTGTCTTGATATGAAACAC
This sequence comes from Psilopsiagon aymara, assembly GCA_024733675.1. Taxonomy (NCBI): domain Eukaryota; kingdom Metazoa; phylum Chordata; class Aves; order Psittaciformes; family Psittacidae; genus Psilopsiagon; species Psilopsiagon aymara. Next base: position 12,261 of record JANRGW010053223.1, read on the forward strand.
TATACTGTGTGCCTAAAAATTATGAACATTGGAAAATATGCATGAGATTTGTCAACATTGTTGATTAAACTTCATAATAGGCTGAAGCAAGCTTACTGTGAGTCACTCCAAATGACACAGGTGGAAACAACAAAAAATAGTGCTGATCAGGACTTGATGGGGCTTGTGACTCTGCATAACCAACATAGAAGATTTCCAAAGATGTTTCTTCCACAGATTTGTTCTAACTTAGACCAAATCTTACCCTTGTACACATTCTCCTGCCTTCCTCATGTGCTATGGCTCCTCTCCCATTTCTTGTTTTGCACATCCTGTAAGTAATTTGTTGTCTTCTGGGAGTGAAGCCAGAACATCACTGTACTTGTAGTGAGAGGCAACGAATCATGACGGTACTTCACAAAACTATGATAAACCTCTCTTTGACAGCCAGAGACTATAATCAGAAAAGGTTACTTTTTTGCTTCTTAGCATGTCCTGCAAACAGTAAGGGTAAACAGAGACATGCATTATTTTGAAATCCATTTAAAAAAAAATATTCATAATATCATTGAATTCTACCTATTTTTACATTAAGTTTTAACACTACAGTTAGGGGAGGTGAGCTCATTATACATAGCAACAGCAAGACTAGGATAGATAAATATAGTACCTAGTAAGTGTGCTTACCACCCTCCAGCAAGTAAGTATTAGGAGGAAGCATTCTTAGCATCAAAGAGCATTCATACAAATTTTATTTTGTGATGGAACATCTTATCTCAATAAACATGATGTAAATTTGTTAAAAGTTTATTGGTACTATCTAGCACTTTGAAAATATGCCCTTACAATGACATGATAGAAAGCTGTTCAGTGGTGTATAAAGTAAAAGAATAATCTAAATGATAAAGAATATAATAAAACTGAAACATATCCGGTTTTCTCCATATATCTAAATTTTCTGCATGAACTTTTATGCAGATAGCAGAACAGCCCAGGCTTTTCTACCTTGATTCCAAAGAATACGTGTTGGATGATAAGTTGGTTACAACCATCTGTGATCTCTAGCCATTGCTAAGTAGATGCAATACCATGCTCAGTAGCTGGTGAGATAGTTTTTCAGCTAGCAGAAGAATCAAAACTATTATTTTCATATTAATGTGCAGAGAAATGTTTTAGCTAAAAGTATTTTTTTTTGTCTTAAACTGTATATATTAAATATAATAATTTAGACATTTATATTAGACTTTTTTTGCAGCAAGTAAAGCCCTCATGCATACCATGTTAAGATCATACCATATACTAAGATTAAAGCTCCATCAGTAAGCATAAATTTTTAATCTTACCTTTATTTCTTGTATTTCCTGTTGGCACTAGAGGATGGGGTTTGAATCAACAGAAAAAATCCCTGACCAATAGAACAGAGGGATTTCCTTAAGCACCAGAACAAAGAAATCTCACGCTCTGACAAGCAGTATGAACACTTCATATCTCCCACAGTCTTACCGCAGTATCAGCCTTTCAGCCTTAGTGCGTCTGTTCTGTGCAGAATTATTCGCTTAGTATTTCATGCACTAACCTTTTTTGTGATCTTCCCAAGTCCTGCTTGAACTTTCACTGTCTTCTACAGGACAGACACGGGCCATTTACAGTGATTACCTCCCTTTTAAGGCTGTTTAAATGGTCCATACACTCATTGTGTGGGCTGTGGTGCTGTGGTGCAGTTATGGCCAGCTGGGGCACAGTCTAGTTGGCAATAACTAACTAGCATCAGCCCTCTGGGATCTCAGGTCTGGCCAGTACTGTTCAGCATCTTCATAAGCACTGAGGATGAAAAGCACATTCTCAGCAAGTTTGCCAACACTCCCAGATGACAGAGGAGGATGACAGGGTGTCATTGTCTTCACAACTTTTCAGAAGAGCTAGGGAACTAAGGGTACTGTGGACTACAAGCTGAATGAGAGCCAAGGTTGTGGTCTGGCAGCAGAACTGGCAACTGGTATGCTGGGGTGTACTAGCAAAGCAGCAGCCAGTTGTCTGGGAAGTGATTTCTCCCCTAAATTCAGCACTTGTGAGACTGAATCAGGAGTATTGTGTCCAGCTTTGGCTCTCCAGTGCAGGAAAAAAAATGGCCAACTGGAGCAAGTCCAGCAAAGGATCAAGAAGATATCCAGGGGGTTGGAGCAAGTGAGGTACTAGGAGAGGCTGAGCAACCTGGGCTTGCTTAGCCTTCAGATGAAGGGAGGGCAAGGGACGAGGACTCGGGAGGTCTTATTGCTGTCTGTAAATACCAGCTCAGACAAGGTGGAGCCTGACTTCTTGCTGGTTCATAGCAATAGGTTGAAAGGTGATGAACATAAGCTGGAACATAAGTTAGTTCTAATTAAATATGAAAGAAAAATGTTTTTTACATTTTATATTTACACAGAAAAACAGTGGAGGAGGAGGCGAGTGAGGTTGTGGCATCTCTGCTCATGGAGCTGTTCAAGATTCAGCTGCGCATGACCCTGAGCAACCTCATCCAATTAATCCTGTTTTGAGTAGAGTGTTGTACTGGGTAGACCCCAGAGATCGCTTACAACCTAAATTATTCTACAATTGTGTGACTACAGTGTCACAATCTGCCCACTGCTCCTGCCCACTCAGAGCCAGTCACTTAGTCTGGACAAGCTTGGACCTAATGGCCTATGTCACAACGTACAGCCGCTGCTTCTTTATTGTTAATATGAAGGTTTTTTCCTGGCATGGGGTTTGTAAAGCAGCCCTTGTACCAGGAGCTTTAGAAGAAGTGAATTTTTGTGAAATTGCTTCTCTAATTAAAAGAAAGGGATAAAGAGAAGGGTGCAAAGTTGTGGAGAAAAGGAAAAGGCAATAAGATGTCTCAGTGTCCTTGCTGGAAAATGCTTCAGTAAAACTGCCAATTCTTTCTTGAGGCAGTGTTATCTCTGCATGCCCTCAAGCCTCTTTTCTTCACTCAACCTACAAGTGCCTTTACTATTCTTTTATATAACACTACGGTGCCAGCAGGCTGGGCTGAGCTCCGTTCTGCCTTCTGCTGTAAACCAGAACAAAAACTGTCAGCAAACTTGTGGTTATACAGCCAAAACTCAGTCTTCATTTGTAGCAGGAGAGCAACAGTCAAAATTAAAGCTGATAGAAGTATTTTTCTTTTGCTTTCTGTGAATTATACCCCGTCGTCTTCGTCCGCAATACAGGAACTAGGGTATATCTACTTTTGTATTCACTGTCACTGCACAAGAGCTGAGCATGACTCTGTGTGTTAGCTCCATATTGAAGGGAATTAACTATTTTGTTCAGCTACAAACCAAACCAATTTTGTGTATGTGCAATGATTGTTTATGAACATATTATACTGAAAAAATAAAGAAAGGAGGAGAGCTAATACCTGTAAACACTGTTATTTGAGGGAGCAAATCCCCAGCTGCTTGTGGTTTTCTTCCAGACTTGCCTGTATTGTGTTAAGGCCATTGTTTTTCATACAAGCAGTGACTTCAAATAGATTTCAAAAAGCTGTGTTTGTTTTGGGTTTTTTTTTTAATTTTTTACTGACAAAAGATGCTTTATGGTTGAAATCTGGCAGTGATGTGGACAAGCCTCTCTGGCTTTGCTGGATGAGTGGCATCCTTAGGTTTCTACAGGCCAAACCAGTCCTAGTTACTGAGATAGTTTTCTTGTATCAGAACAGGCTCATGGCATTTTCAAACATTTCTTTCCAGTCCTCAGACCTTCCAGGCACATGGTAATTAACAGTATCTGATCTAGGAAGAACCTCAGAGAAGAGCCACTGACCACAAGCAGTCACAGATTTCTCTTGGTAGTACTTTATTTAATTAGGACATTAAATAACAACATGAAGCACAAATACAACTACAAACTGCTGCAAGATTATTATGTATCTCAAATTTGGGGGTAGATAGTTTTATGTCTAAAGAAGCTTGAAGTACATGCCACAAAATTCAACACTGCATGCCCATTTAGTTGCAGAGTTACCTCGGCAACTACATAACTGTTTTAACACTAACCTTCAAGAAACCTAGGTAGCCAGGTGAGGTACTCCACTACCACTCGGAGTCAGCTCAGAGTCATTGTGACCTACGTAAATATTTCTACAAGGAGTCTTTTTCACAAGAATCATAGAATCATAGAATAGTTAGGGTTGGAAAGGACCTTAAGATCATCTAGTTCCAAGTCCCCTGCCATGGGCAGGGACACCTCCCACTAAACCATATCACTCAAGGCTCTGTCCAACCCAGCTCTGAACACTGCCAGGGATAGAGCATTCACAACTTCCCTGGGCAGCCCATTCCAGTGCCTCACCGCCCTTACAGTAAAAAACTTCTTCCTTATATCCAGTCTAGACTTCCTCTGTTGAAGTTTTAACCCATCACCCTTTGTCCTATCACTACAGTCTCTAATGAAGAGTCCCTCTCCAGCATCCTTATAGCCCCACTTCAGATACTTGAGGGCTGCTATGAGGTCTCCATGCAGCCTTCTCTTCTCCAGGCTCAACAGCCCCAGCTTTCTCAGCCTACCTTCATACGGGAGGTGCTCCAGTCCCCTGATCATCCTCATGGCCCTCCTCTGGACTTGTTCCAAAAGTTCCATGTCCTTTTTATGTTGAGACACCAGAACTGCACCGAGTACTCCAAGTGAGGTCTCACGAGAGCAGAGTAGAGGGGCAGGATCACCTCCTTTGATCTGCTGGTCACTCTCCTTTTGATGAAGCCCAGGATGCGGTTGGCTTTCTGGGCTGCAAGTGCACACTGCCGGCTTATGTTAAGTTTCTCATCAGGATAAGAAACTTCTGCTATTTTCCTTTTGGTTGTCATATTTAGAAATATGTATTCAAATGAATCATCTCTCTGAGGATGATGCATAAACCAAAAGGAATGCAGCAGAAGTTTCTCATCCCAAGAGGTCCTTCTGGTCATATGTTGGGAAGAGAAAAAAAACAACTCATGCTTTGAACAAACATGATTTGCAGCCACTGAGACACCTAAGATGCGGAGCCTTAAAGTTGAGGTTTTGCAGTCACTTTTTTATTGCGGAGCTGCTTTTCCAATATTAATGATTTTGTGCAGTTATTTACATCTTGGACTGCATGGAAAGAGTATTTATAATAGGACATTACAAATTGCAAAGAGCAGCATTAAGCTCTCTGGCCCCAGGCAGAAATTCTTCATTTCACTGAATCCACAGTGGTCAGCTTCCTTCATTCTGAGCAATAAAAATTTTAAGAAAATCTGAGAAGTAAAATACTAACATATGTGTCTGACATTGTTTTAAGATTTCTTTTTGCATGCTCCCTTGTTCTGTCATGCTTGCATTTTTCCTCATAGTGTTAGTAATAATGTCCCCTTTTATTGATTTTAACTGATTTATTTTTGTTGTAAACCTACACTTTTGGCTTTTAAGTTCTCTTCTTCTTAACAGTTAATGATGACATACTTTATTTAAGTCTAGCCTTACTCCTGTAAAGATAATTTCCAAGCATTTGTAATTAATTACAATGTAAAGTCAATCTAGAAATTTTATTCAAAGCCATTAAGTTTACTGACTCTACTTAGTCTTAAATACATTGCCAGAGCACTGATGCTGAAACAGAAACATCTTAATAGCTCTGTTGGCCCATGTGGAGACAACTGTAGTCTATACCCAAGTTCAAGAAGAAAAGCCAATTGCATTAACCAATGATGTGTGGGAAGCACTTTGCCTGGTGATGTGAGAGCTGCCTTGCAAGTTTTGCTTCTCTAGTTCTATCATGCACAGTGTGAAGGAAGAAAGTCTTATGGATTACACTGACAGAGAGTCTGGGACTTGACAGAAACAGATGTGTTTTCCAAAATGAGTGTGCTAAGTTAGAAAGATAGAGTTTCTGTCTATACCGTCTGAAAAGTGTTCATACCATGGGTGGAATGAACAACCCTGCTAACAATAGAGTATTGTTGATCAATTTTATTGTCTAGGAGGGATCCTGCAACCTAGGGACTCCATGCAACCTTGTTGCAGCTGTGTCACCAGAATCCTGTCCTGCAAAGGATATTCCTTTATATCCTCAAGAAATAAATATTATAGGCAGCTTTAGTAACTGCATTTGAATTGCAAAGTCAACCATTTGAACAAAATTTCGAAGAGAAAATTTTTTCTAAGCCTATCTGTGTTCTGAAGGTATGCATGATGTGTTTCCAAAAAAAGTGTAAAGCTTTTTTATTTCTCTTCTGGAAATCTGTGTTGTAAAATAAGCTTACATCTTTTTAAAGAAAAGGAAATAAAAATATAAAACAAACTTACAGTGTTTATGATTGTGGTTGTTTTCATTCTAAATGAAATAGAAATTAAGCAATGAATTAACTACATACGAGGCACAGTTCATATTGGTGACAGGGTAGCTCAGGGTTGAAAAGGCAGCACCAGCAGGGACCTGTTAGTGTAATGGAAACTGAGAAGCTGGATGTGATTAGCTCAGAAAAGATAGCTGTCCTTTTTCTTAATTGCCCTCTCTGTGAATTGCAGATGGATCATACCTTCAATTTTTTTTTTTGGTAGCATCATTAAAATCTTGTCACAGAAGCAAGAATGGTCACTGGCTATCATGATATGGCAGCATTTAGATTTGGGGTTTCTAGAACTAAAGAGATGAGCTGAGCTGTGATACTTGAACTGATTTCCAGTTCTTAGTATTTTTTTTCTCTCTAAAATAGTAACGAACAAAGTTCATTAAGAACACAGTATGATTGAACCCATATCTCCTAATATAATTTCCAGTTTGCCCCACCCAATAAAACTCCAAAAAGTGGTACAATTTGCTGTTCATGTTAGAGTCACTCTGTATTCAGAATACATTAACTGCTGCTTTGGTCACCTTGCAGCAGTGTGAAAAGCATGTACTGTGAACTGTGGTTTCTGTAAGATACTTCTTTGCATTGAGAAAATATTTTATTACCTAATTAACTTAAAATTAATTATGGGTTTTTTTCAGAGATATGCAGTCAGGAATAAAATAAAAATAATCACACAGCACTAGAACTTTGAGGAGAAGAGTGATAAGATACTTGCATTTTTTTTACATTCTAGGAAGGAGTTGAAAGAGATCTTCCTTACCCATCAGATGTACTTTCTGCTGGATCTCTTCACTAATTGGGAGACTTTATCCTTAAGTTGTTCTATTGAAAGAATATTACACAGCATCACTTATCTGATGATTTAAAAAAACAATTTCATCTAACTTTCATTCCACAGTTCTTTCTAGGGAGTTCTAGACATTTTGTAAATTTCCTTTTTGTCTTTTAATTTTTTCTATCTACTCAGTAAATCAGAGATATTAATAATTCCTAACCAGCTATTGGAATATTCTGGGAGACAAGGGAATATCAATGTCAATTTATGGATAGGGAACAGAGTAACAGGAGTAGCAATTATTGCCAGAGCCAGGAATCAAACCATAACTTTGCTCTTAAGAGGGTCCCAAGTTCACTCTGCATCAAACAGTGCATGCCACTTTTACTGTCTTTCTAGCCATTACCATACGCCTCCCCTGAGCTCAGGCTGTTGCTCAAAACAAAGTCCAAGTGGTGTAAATCCTGAGTATTGTTCTGCCTATTGCGATGGTGATATATGGAGCCCCAGAGACGCAAAATAAGAATAAAGTTGGAGTCTGACACAAAGAATTAATTAATCTGAGGGGCAAAGAAACAGCTTTGTGAGCCTCTTGAATTTGAAATCACCAGGCACCAGTATAACTCACTATAAGAAAGAGTAACTCACTGCATGTGTGTGCATTATGAACAGCAATAAAGTAATAAATTTCCAGTGCCTGTTAGATGACATCTGCTTAAACACAGCCAGAATTATCTTCATGGACATGGCTGTGCACCCCCTAATCAAACTGAAGCTTATGAAATCGACAGTTTATATTAGAAAATTCAGCCTGATGTCAGTTGGGTACAATTTGTGTCCTGTAGTTCATGGAGTAGTGCTAAATGGAATGAATATCTTTCAATGTTCCTCCCAGAATACATGAGCCCCCTTAAAACAGTAAAACAAACTCCTCAAGCCCAAGCATCTCTCAGGTTGTAGAGATTTGTCTCCAGTCAAAATAATCTTGAGGCAAAAGGCATAGAAGACAAAAAAACTAGCAGGTAATGTTTTATTTTCTATGAAAGTAACTTAGCTGCTTGAAAACTGAGGTCCCTTTTGCAGGTATTCCTTGTTAATCAGAGAATAAATCAACCACATTTGAGATCTGGCAGTGTGAAAGGAAAGCACAGGAGCAAAGCATAAGAAAAACATCTTACTTTTCATCTGTTTATGTCACTTCACACCAGTGCTCTGCTGTGTCACATGGTTGTGTGCCTCTGCTGTGGTGTTAGTCTGCCTACTGAGCACACAGTAAAAGGAATCACTCATAGGCTTCAGCTTGTATGTCAAAACTATTAACAGCATCAAGGCAGAAGTTGCTTCCTTTCTGTGTCTTGGGATTACAGTTCCCATTTCAGGCCACGCACTGCATGACTTCGGCAAAGAGTAAAGTAAAAAAATATTTCAACCAGAGACTAAACACCTGCTTAGAATACTGTTAAGTAATTACCTAAAAAAAAGAACCAAACCTACAAAAAAGAAACTTTCATGCTTAGTCAAAACCTTTTCTCACCTTGAATTTTCCTAGAGAATTAGTCTCAACAGAACATGGTTTGGGTTGATGCCTAAATGGACCCCTTTTTGATTTGAACAATCTAAAAGGATGCAAAGCACATTGCTAATAGATAGTTCTTATAAAATATTATATATTTTATATAGCTCTCTTAAAATTTTTATACAGATAACAATGCCCAGGGGTGTCTTATAGCCATCTTATTATGATACAATGCCACCAGTCCTCACTAGTTTCCTGTGAATCTTCTGGTATTTCATACTTTTTTTAACAGTCCCAGAACTTGATTAATGCATGTATTGGTACGTCAGCTTCACTAAAATAAAACCAAACTATATCTTACTTCTATATAGCCAGGGTGAAAATACGTTCAAGATGTGAGGTGAACAAAAAAGGAGCTCTGAATGTATTGCAGGAAGATTCTCACTGTTGTTCAGCTTTAATGCATGATTTTTAAAAGCCTAAGTCAAGTCAGGCACTGTCACTGAATGCAACAAAGGCAAAGCTTGGCAGAGACCCCAGTGCCCCGTCATTACGTGATTGCTCTGTGACCTGTGCAACTGTGGGTGGAGGGACAAAAGCTTTTTGGGCTTTCACCTTACCCTGTGAACTTCATTTGGGGCAGCAGCCTGTCCCAGACATGGTGAATCCTGAGAATTATTGCCTGCGAACTATTTTGCAGTACTCAAAAGTGCTAGTACTATCTATCTGATTTATCATACAGCAGCTATAGTCATATAAAAGGTTGGTTATATTTTTATACAATCTAGGCATAGTATACAACTAGTTGCTATTTTTGCACTGATTTGATCAAAAGTGAATTGCTACAGTGAGATAAAATTCAATGTTACTGGTGGATGACAGAGAAACCCCTCAATTCCTTATTCTAGCAAATCTGCAGCTGGTAAGGAGGTAAATATCACATTTTAAACTCAAATAATTTCAGTAGTCTAAGGAAGCAATATTTGTGAAAGTAAAAATGGCTTTTAAAGAAATTCAATAATAAAGATATTCAATTAATTTGATTTGTATTTACTCTTCAATGAGGTAAATTTTATCTTTATTACCACTGGATAAGCAATAGGAAATTTTAACAGAAACCTACTTGATAGAGTAGTTATATACACATTGTACACATTATGAGACAATTAAATTTTGTAAACCTCATTATGACTTATTATTGTGACATTATTTCCTTGAATCAATAACTTACAAGGCAATATTAAATATTTATCGATAGCTGTGTTCTGTCATTCACGCAAGGCTAGGCCACCAAATGCTGTGCTTTGTTGTAATATGTGGCTTTCATCTAGTGCTGGCTGAACTGACAAGGCTACTCCATTAATTTAGTGAATGCTAAACTGTGTCTACAAAATGTGAAGTGTGCTTCTTCACATAGAGAAAGAAAGGATTTACACATCCTGCATTCCATGAGCTTTGTTAAAAGAACAAAATCACGCACTTACGCATATACACACATATACGTACACATACACATACATGTAGTCACTCCCTGCCTATTTCTCCAGACCCTTATTCCTCTGGCACCCCTCAGAAACTGCATCATTATTCCTAAAGATAAATGATATAAAGATGTTAAGGACAAAGAAATTGGTTCCCTCAAAAGGTTCAGGCTATTTTTTCCACTATCTGTGGTTTAGACTGTGCCTAGGTTAGCATTTTGGCTCAGAGCCATTGTGGTCTTCAAGCAAATCCCTGATCATCACTCATATTGTTTCTGGTTTCAGAAGGGTTCAGTTGCCTTTGCAAACTGAATTCTGGGCCTCAGCATCAGCTGTTTCAACCTGCTGCTACTATCATAGCAAATTACTTATTTGGGTATATACAAACTTTGGGGTGAAAAAGTGACCTCTTTTCCCTTTTCACTCTTTTGTCCTTGGCATATTACATTGGGTCATACTGGAATGAATACTCCTGTTCTTTGGTCTTGGAAGTTAAGTATAGACTGTCTATTGCACATTTAGGACTCTACTTAAAAGCAAAAATGTTTATAAGAATAAGCCAAAGTCAAGAAACCCCAGACCACAGAAACTGAAAGTCGTGTTGAAAGACCCTATTAGTCCCTACCAAGAAGCTGCATTGGTGGAAGTGTATAAAGAAGATTCCTACAGTAGATAACCTGATCAGACGGTAGGTTTTTACTACTTTGCTTTATTCATTTAATACTTTGTCCTTCTTTGAACATGAGATACAGCCTCCCTGCAATACTGGGACCAATTCGGTTTAACATCATTATTAATGACCTGGATTATGAGGTAGAGTGCACCCTCAGCAAGTTTGCAGGTGGTACAAAGGACTGGCCTGATACACCAGTTGATTGCACCACTATCCAAAGGGATCTTAGCAGGCTGGAGATATGGGCCATCAGGAAACTCATGGAGTTCAACAACACGAAATACAAAATCCTGCATGCAGGGAGGAATAACCCCTGGCATCAGTAAATGCCAGTGACTAACTGGCTAGAAAGGAGCTTTGCAAAGAAGGATCAGAGGGCCCTGGCAGTCAATGAAATGGTCATGAGCCTGAAATAGGCCTTTGTGGCAAAGAAGGCCAGTAACATCTTGAGCTGCATTAGGACTGTTGTCAGCAGGTGTGTGATCCATCCTCTCTGCTCAGCACTGATGAGGCTGGACTGCTGGGCTCAGTGCTGGGTTGTGAATGTAATAGAGTCTAGCAAAGAGCCACTGAAAATACTGAGGGCTCGGAGCATCAGGGATAACAGGAGAGACTGAGAGAGATTAAGTTGTTTATCCTGGAGAATGGAAAGCTCAGGGAAAATCTTATCAATATGCAAATGCGTGATGATGGGAAAAAGTAAAGAAGATGAAGCTATCTCTTTCTCAGTGACGCCCAGTGAAGGACAAAGCAATAAACACAAATTGAAATTCCACTTGAACATATGAAGAAGTAAGGGGTTTTTTTTGCTGTGATGGTGATCAAACACTGAATCAGATTAACTAGGGAGGGTTGTGAATTTTTCATCCTCAGAGGTATTCAAACCATGACTGCACACAGTTCTGAGCAACCTGCTGTAGGTAACCCATCTCTAAGCAAGGGAATTTGACTAGGTGATCTCCAGAGGTGCTCTCCAGTCTCAACTATTCTGTAAATCTGTGATTTTGGTGCAGAAAAAGAACTTCAGGCTTCAACTTCTGGCTCTGGAGGTGAGATTCCATCCTTTTATGCTCAAAGGGGCTGGTACTTTAATGAGTATTTCATAGTGAGCTGACGTATCAAATCTATCTTCACTTTCAGATGCTGCTCCAGTATTGCAACCCTGGAGTAAAATGCCTGTACCTCATGCACAATAAATTAAAATTATTCATCAACTTTTAATTCCGAAACGTCCTTTTAGCAGCCATTTTATGACTGAGAGCACAGCTTTTCAGTTAAAGCTGTGAAGCCTTTTTACATCTGTATTACGTCTCTGATTTTGTTTTCCCTGTCATCTGTTGAGACTTTAAAACATTTTCCTGCTCATCATCTCTGAGGAGCTGAAGGGGAGTGCTGGAAGAGCTGCCCTTGGTTTGGGCAGTTGCCAAGGTGGAAGGAGACCTGGGAGATACTGTACCTGCAGAGACAGAACAGGCTTACAGCCATTTGAAAAGCAGCCAGTCGTGGTGGTGGGCAACTGCTTTAATACTGGATCACAGGCTGCTACAGGTTTAAGACCCTTATGAGGCCTTTCTGTGAGGTGTAACAGATTTTTCTTGATGGATTTTAAAGACAGGTCGTAGGAAATAATTCTAGGACTATATTGTCAAGCAAGAGCTAGATGCCCCACAGTTGCTTGAAAGTCAGACCAATATCGCAGGGAGACAAAACCAAATGTTGCTTCCAAAGGCTGTTATATGCTTCTCCCGTAAGTCCCCCATTTTGAAGACACTGAGTCACTGTGACTTGGCAGAGCAGTCCTAACATTAATTGTATTAATTTCAGAAATTTCTAGGTTAAAGATGGTTAATGCATGATTTTTCCTCAGAAATACCCACTCTTTAGGAAATGTCCCATCCAAAGACCACAGTTTCTCTCAAGTCTGTCACCTGTGCCTCTGGCAGTGCCATACTCTTTATTTTTCTGGCAACATTCAGCTTTCACTTGGAAGAGTTCCTGAGGGCATGTTTGAAAAGTAGAACATCAGAAGTGCAGCTGATGAAAATCTGCATTAAAGGTGTCTATAAGCTGCATGTTGCCTTTACTAATTGCAAATTAGTCACTGGTTTACGGACCAAGTCCTCACTTCAGCTCTGTCATGTACACAGCAGTCCAAGCCCATAACGGAGCACTATCTCAATAACACTGATGCAACGCTGACATGGACACAGCTACAAGTCACTGAAGTGGGACCAGGGCACAGATTTGCCATGTGAGCAGCTCTATGTTAATCACACTATTTGATGAAATGAAAGGAATGTCGTTTTCTGTGAAAAGTGGGGGTTTGTCTCTTACCATAGAGTAGAAGCATGACCGAAGATATCATGAAAAGTGCCAATTCATACCTAGTGTCCACTCATGACATGTCTGAATGTTTGTTTCCCATATTGCTGCTTTCACTGCAGAGGCAGCATAAGAATATCTTGTTTCCATCTCCTGACCCAATTGTGTATGCACATGTGGGCATGCTGTGCCGGTTTAAACAGAGGTGCCCTTTCTCACATTTTACATACAGCTTCCCACAAAAATACTCTGCTAGCTTAAGCCATGTCTTTGCCCCTAGCATGCCTCAGTAACAGATAGAGTCCCAGAAAAGAGTACAAAAAGCAAATGTGGAAAAGGAACTAGGGTCAGGCATAGCAGTGTCTCTGTTTCTGTAATTCATATCTCAATGCAGATATGGTGTTGCTATAAAAAAAATCAAATCAAATTTAATCATTATTTATGACTGTCATTTTAATGAGTAGTTACAGGACCGCTAAACTGTTGCACATAGCATTTTCATAAAGCTCAGAATGCTGAGGTGTGGATTACTGAAAAAAAACAGTGTCGTCAAGTACATCAAATATAGAGATGACTGCTTAAAAAAAAAAGAAAGAAAAACGGTCATTCTTGGGTAGAGAAGTAGCTTTATTTGAAAAAATGGCCAGAAACACTCTGAAGCTCTGATCCTTAATTTAAAGAAAGTTGCATTATCTTATTCCGATATGCTGAATTTCTGTATTTAAGTTAGAACAATGAATGATATATGTCTACACTGGGATCTGAAGTGGGACTTCAGCAACTTTGACATATGCATAGGTTTGTACAATATATGACTCAGGTCTCCAGTTTTTACAACAGAAGTTCATTTTTCATTGCAGTAACAATGGTTGTATGATATGTCTGTTTTCAACACGATGTGATTTGTAGAAAAAGAAATACATGCTATTAGGAACAATATTCATTTAATAGAGGAAAGTTGATTAGAAGACAAGACATGATTCAGTGTTGGCAGGAGGTAGACCTGTGAGATCCAGCAGGAAATTTTCTGAATTTCTAATGAATATTATAAAATGAAATGTGGCTGCTTGTTGGCAAAATCATAAATAAACTGACAAAATAAAATGGCCTTTGTTAATGCTAAGATGATAAAACTATAGCAGGCAACAGTCGGGAGATTGGTTTCAGAACAGAACTGGAGGGAGGCAGTGGGAAGGTGATGAGTTGCCAGCATTACTGGTGTCCAAGATGATGCTTCTTCTGGGCTTGGTCCACAGTCAAAGGGAAATTTCCATTGAGTTCAATAGACTTCACATCTGGTTCCCTTTTAGCAAGCTTTTGGGTTTGTTAATTCACCATATGGCTCTTAATAACCAGATCAGTACTAATAAGGATGAGAAATTATATTAAGAATTCAACTGTGAAATTAGATGCAACCAACTGAGTCAGAAGAAGAACAACGATTAACAAAATACTGGTAAATGTAGGACTCGGAGAATCTTGTAACACCTTTATACACTGGCAAGAACACCAGCTCATCATTTTTTTTATAAATGCTTCTTGTGGTAACAATTAAACAGCATCAACAACTCCTTTGCTCCAGTTGTCATCCTGATGACATGAATGCTTGGGCAACTGACATCTAATTTCAGCACCATCCAACTGCAAATAAATTGTGAAACCTTTGTGCCTGTGCTGTAGTATATTGCCATGTCTATGGAGCTATATAGGCAGATTGTGTGAATCTCACCCCTTTAAAACTAAAATGGTTTCAGCCAGAGAAAGAAAAGTGTCAGAAAAAATAGCTTGCAAGAAATTTGAAATGATTTCTCAGTGTTTCTTTTTGGGTGGTAATAACAGCTTAGGGTTCTGAGTGTCGGAGTGAGAATAATGAAGCTGATTCCCAGCATTCAGACTTTCTGTTTGCTGCCTTTTTAACCCCATTTCACTCAGCTTGAACAAGGAAAACAGATTGGACAGCTTTCACATGTACAAATGTGGAACTACAGGTACAAGTAAAATTTTTCTTCAGTAATTTTTAATGTTCATTCCAGATTGCCTATTAGTTTTGCATGAGGAATTGTTAAAGCTTCCATTGCCTTTGTTCCTTATTTGGCCATTAACATTCTGTGTGTCAGTTAGAACTACAAGGTTTGAAGCAAATGTTTGATTTCTATCACGTGTGATTGTTGCACATCTACAGCTTTGCAGTCTCTCCTCATCTCCAAATAGTAGTCTACTTAAGGGATTCTGGTGGTATTGGAATTACCTTCTCCAGGCAGTCTAGAAGTCATATTTAAAAAACAAAAGAAACAAAACAAAATTATATGTAATTAAAAGCTATTTACAGAAGGTAAATTGGTCAAATTAATATTCCGTGTCCTTATTAGAAATATTTGATGTGCATTTTTTAATATCTGTTGTCCTCATATGCACTTGGAAACCGTGCCTTGGATAGGCTGAGAAAGTGTGATATTATTGGCGTTCATTTCATTAGCAATGTAAATCACTTTAGATGACATATTTTGGCAATGTCTCTTGAAAATTGCTGCTGATTAGCTGGGAAAGAAGAAAGCATTACAGACTACCAAATTTTTTTTATGCTGTTCTTCACTGTATTCACCTTGATGGGACTTCCTTGAACAATGCATGTTATGAGTTAGGTGTCTACAAATAGGTTCGTGACTGAACTGGTGAAGGCCTGACCCAGAAACAAAATTTCAAGGATAAAAGAGAGCCAAGAGAAAGAAAGCTCTCCTTGGAAGAAGCCATGCTGAGCCATGTACTTCTTTCTAGGCCACAGAGAAGCATTTTTCCTCCATCCAGGATGGAGGGGTGAGAACCCTCATCTGGTGCCTAAACAAAGCCCGGCCTTCATTTCTGGCTAAAAGCTTGGGATTTTTGCCAGATAAATGAATAAAAATTCATCTGGGATATGAAGGACTGCAGCTCGAATACCCATTCTAACTGGGGAGCAATGTAACAGAGATGTTCTGAGCTCTTCTATCATCAGGGTATTGCATGGGGAGATTTTGTTAACACTTCCAGTTCAAACTAGTCCAGTGTGTTTATCTCACAGCCTGCTGGATTAGACGTTTTCCAAGGAAGTTCACAGTATGGATTGAAATTTCTTTTCAAAGAAAACACGGAGCCTTCCCACTTCTCAGATGTGCAACCACATTACTGACCTCTCAGTTTATTGCTAGGAGTCTGGTGCACAGTCCAGCTGTTCAGCTACAGTTCATACTAGCTACAAGCTTTCCCATCACCAAGAATTCATTCGTTTATGGGGAAGTGTGTAAGTCAAGGATAAGAGTCTAGAAACAGTAGACATGTGTTTAATAGATAATGAGCTCACAGTTTAATAGCAGAGCTGCTGGGAATATCATCAACTTCTGTGTAAAGGACCAGGGAACCTATTGCGCCTCAGGGTATACCACTGCATCTTCGCTGGTCAGACCAGAAGCTCAGAAATCAGAATTAATTATAACATTTTCTTTTTTCTTTTGCATAAATCAGTGTCAGTTAATTACATTTTATCCCAGTCTTTTGTATGGTGCCCGATCAGCTACTGTCTATCCACGTGTGTGATATCTCTTAATGGACTTCAATACTGCTTCTTTTTTTTGCTTCCATTTTGCACGTCCCATTTTCTGTGGCAAAAATACATCTGAAATTGCCAATGCCGCAAATACTTGATCCAAAGTGACAGTTGTCAAAACCAGGCAATTTTTCTGATTCAAAGGCTTCAATTAAGTGCATTACTTCATTGGGCATTCAGAGATGTTGCCCTCCTTGGCTATGTAACATAATATGCTTGAACAAGACCTGCATTCTATTTTTTGTTATCATATAGCAGAGCCAACCATTGCTGGTTGCTTTTGATTCAGGACAAATTACACATTCCAGTGGTAGAAAAGCTATAACCTCACTGTTTGGATTTTTTTATTATTTTTTTTTAAATTCCTGCACATTTATGATTTGCTCAATTTTTATATCACTCCCTATATTTTGTCATGTTTTGTGTGTTCTGCATGAGCAGGCTTTGCATAGAAAGTTTTCTAGGTTTCATTAGCTCTAAATACCCCATGTTAAAAGTTGATTGCAGTATGTCATCACACTATTTACATTTGATAACCAGGAACTATTAAGCCATCATCTTCTTTAAGATGTATATATTTCAGATTCATATACAGAAAAATAGCTTGTCTCTTTTTCCTGACTTCAGATAGTAGCGTCGTACATAGTTGCCTGCTGGAGTTAAACCACAACACTCTCTTTAGTTGTCATTTTGCTGAATGCTGCTGGGTGAAATTTCTTTCAATTACACTTGTTTAACTAGTGCTCAAAATAAGGCAAACTGCAGGAGATAAGAAAGAGCACATCTTTGATTTCTTTCCTTGACTGGTTTGATGGCTTCTTTTCAGCGTAGACCAACCTATTTTAAGCATGTGTTTCAATCTTCTGGCAGCTAATAAACCACTGAAAGGCATAAATTGAATTTGTGAAATAAATCTTTATAGTAGATGATGTTACTGTTTCTTATACTAAAAGCATACAGAGCAGTGCTTCCTGCACAACATTTCATTCAGCAAGATTTTTAGCTGAAACATACGCAATGCCTATTGCTGACTCAGATTTGGAGACTTGCTCCAGATGATCATCTGAGACTATGCTGTGTAACGCCCTCATCAGTTTAAAGCACCAGTTCTCAGCTAGTGAGGTACACTTCACCAATAATGTGCTCCAATATATGGTACAGTCAGACTTATTAGCTTAGGCTTTGTAATGGTGCTGAAGCTGCTGTGGTTGGAGCAAGGATGGCCCTTCTTGCTCGAGGCAGCTTTGAGGGTATGAGAACATGACTGCTATGCTACATAAGACAGTCCAGCACACAGAAATTCTGAACGAATGACTTTCATGTGGGCTGGCATAGATAGCAGTGCACAGGGAGGCAGAAGCATACACACAGGGAGGCATGCTTCTGCTTCTCTGTGCACTGCTATCTATGCTATGCTTCATGTGCATGCGCTCAGAGTGGAGGGGATGAATGTCAGCTGTACTGACAAGGTGCAAGGGCTCAGGCTGGGAAATCTGTTTGTTAGCTAGTGGGTTGTTTGTGCAGTGCAACTAGCCAGTGTATGGCCTCCTCATGAACTCGCAAAGCTCAGTTTGTCAGTCACTCTACTTCCCAGTTTCTGGGGGCTGTAGACCACAGGCTGTGCCTAGTGTCAGTAGCGAGACCCTTAATTTTTAAGGGACAAACTGTTTTGAAGATGAAATAGTGACCCAAATCTCTATTTTTATTGCTTTCATAAACATGCAAGCAGTATCTATTTATGTTTCAGGGATATTTTCTAAGTTTTGAGGAAAACGTAGCACTCATACAATGCTTAATGATGCTGATTCTTAAAAGTACATTGTAATTCACATCTGTTTACTGCATCCCTGACTTCTGTTTTACCCTTTCTGCATAAACATAGATCAACATTTAACTCTCAGATTTCTGAAACTATTTTTCTTCTTTTTTTTACACCACCTTGATAGAACAATCTTTTCAGTAAGAGAAAGAGCATATTTTCACGTATTTACACAAGCCATCTAAAAAAAAAGTACATTATAACTGATAGCATTTATGGCTCACTTTATCTGTCTCTTCCTGATATTTTATGAAAGCATCTGTTCTATAAAAACTTCTATTTGAGACATGTCCACAGAAAATGGGCATGTACTCTTTCTACTGTGTATGTATAAAGCTTTGGAAGATTTTCTTGGAATTTTTATTTCTTCATCTTGCTTATAAAATTTTTCACCATTATGTCAGAGAAAAACCATAGCAATGCATCCACTGTATTTACTAGGAAACAAAAGCAGCCGAAGAAGTGACCTTATTTTTCCTCATGATGAAGTTTTCTTTGAAGATTTTAAGTTGACTGAAGAAATGTTGACCACATGAAAGGTTAAGGAGCTGCATTTATTAGTACTCCTCAGGACATAATTTTTGGAATATAACTCCCTTGTTTACACAGTTTTAAATTAAGCAAGCAGACATAATTCTCATTGAGAGATCTTGGGAATACTCAAAAACGTCATCATCCTTATTTTCTTATGTAGAAATGCTCTAGTCATATCCTTAAACTGTTCACAGTTAATGACAACAATACTAATTGGAAAAGTGAAAGGAAGAAAAGCAAATTACACTCCTACCTCCAAAAATACAGGAGGAACTACAGGCTCTCAGTCTCAGCTTGATACCTGGGGAGGTGATAGAGCAGATTATCCTAGAAACCATTACCAGGTGCATAAAGGACAATAAAGTTATCAGCAGTAATTAGCTGGGATTCTGAAGTGAAAACCATGCTTGACCAACCTGATAACCTGTGATGAAATGACTGCCTTTGTAGAGAGGGGGAGAACAGTGTATATTGTCTATCTGGATTCTCAGAGTACTATCACAGGGTCAGCACGTATATTTTCACAACGTTTTAGAGCATCAGACTCAAACAGTAACCAAGTTGCAGTTCATTAGAGTCAGATGAAAAGTAATAGAATTTGGATGTCTTGTCAAGAGGAAAAAGACTCTTAGCATTTCAACTCCACTGCTAAACATATGATGGTTCATACACAGTCTTACAAAACCTGAAAGGATTAGTATTTTCAGAAAAGATACAAGTCAAGAAAATACTACAGTTCATTTTTGAAACTTTATTTCAGTATATTCACTAGGGATTTTAATTATCTGGTTTTGATTATCTGGGTGAAAATTACTCTTCTGTCTTAGCCAATAAGTCCAGGATAAAATTTCACCTTAAGTAGGGTCTAAGTGAAGTTAAATTGTAATTTCAGCATGAAAAGTGAAATGCCTGAAAAGTTCTTCTTTCCTTACCTGGATAATGAAGAATTATAGTAGAGATAATATTCAGCATTAAATCAGTTATATCAGTTTTCTTCTAAGGGGAAGAGAAATAAAGAAAGACTAGGAAATGGGGAAACCATATCTCCACTCAAACTCTTGTGAGTCTTTGGCATTCAAAGGTATTTTCTTCTCAGGAATGTTCATTACTAAATATTAACTATGTGTTTCAGAGTTTCTTTTTTTTGCTACTGCAATCCACCACTGTCTGATGGAATTGCATAAGATGATAACTTTTCTTCAATATGCAGTTTTTCTTTTTTTCATGAAAAATTCCTTGTCTGTCAAACAAGCTCTAATAAAATCATGTACAGAGTAGTCGACAGAACAGAAAGGTCTTATTTCTTTTGCAAGAATGTGCATTTTGAAAAGTCTACTCCTATTTAGGAATATACATAATAAACAGAAAGCTGTTGTCTTAGTACAGTGTAAAAATAGAAGTTGTTTTTAGTGGTTAAAGGTTTCAGTGATGCACATAATATTTTATCTGTTTACCTAGTGTTGAATCCAGTTAATAAATTCTAAATGTTAAAAACATTGAAGAAAAAGTACATCTACACTTAGATTATAAGATATTTCATTTCTTATATGTGTCCCAGTACTTCCAAGTTCTCTATTTCCAAAGATATATATATTGATCTTGCTATTTTTGGCTTCCAGTTGTATCTTCATTTCTTTGGGTGTTATTTACCCCCCTACCTAATCAGGCAAGGTAAGTTTTAGCATTTGCGCATACACCTTGACTGAATAGCCCAGAACTGGACAAACTGTTCATTGCAATAGAATCTGTATCTTGCATATTGCTTAGTGTGCTGTCACTTGAGAACACAAAGACCCTGTGGTGCACAGCAATACAGACTGAAACCCACTGCACAGTGAGTATGGTGTGCCAGTGCCCAGGACCTGGTGTTTCCAGGTATGCACAAGTCTCAAAGAAAACACTACAGCACTGAGCAACTCCTGAGCATATTGGTACATGAGGGATTTTACATGGAGGCAAGACCAATGTATGCACACAAATCTTGCCCACTATATAAATCACTGTTATTATAAGTCCTAATGACCTCCTCTCCCCCCTGCTGTTTTTACTGCGTCTTTTGCTTCCAGCAGCTTCGAGGAGCTTTAGGAATTTATCATGTAAGAGAATTATGATGAACCTGAGCCAAGCATGTGTGGGAGGGAGAGGAGAGATGGGGAAAGGAAAGTTACTCCAAAGGCTGCTATAACCTGTAAAGATTCCTTCAATTTGTTCTCATTCTTACAAATAAAAGATTTTTTTTTTTTTTTTTAATATGGGAAATTGTAGGAGAATGATGGCTGAAGATCTACATCAGAAATATGTTCTCTTTTTGTTTTGATGTTCTAAATACATTTTAAATAGTCTTCAAAACTGCCTGTGGTGAAAGACATGAACAGCTCAGCTGATCTTCAGCTCCACTGAAGACATTCCTGTAACATCTGATTTAGCCACACTCACGTTTTTCTGCTTAAAACAGAACACAAATGTAATAAGTTAATTAATGGATGTCCTTATCCAGGAAGTACTCAGAAACATGAATAATTTCAGTGCAAGTGCCTAAAGAGTTTGTGTCTAAAGCCACATTTTTTACATTACAGATGATCTGGCTCAAGAAAGAGTATGAGCTGAAACAGTATTGAGAACTAGGTCCGGTGTAGTAATTACTTCTATCTCTTTGTAAGAATTACAAGGCATGTATCTCCCCCCCTTCTCCAACAGTGATAGGTGTTAATAAAAAAGCTCCAGAAATCACGTAGCAGCTTTCACAATACACTCAAACCCTCATATCAACCACTCAAATAGTCTTTTCCTGAGCATCTGGCTCATCCATAAGATTAACAAAATAGTTAAAATTGTTTTGAGAAGTTACTCCATGGAACTGTATTAAAACAACTCCAGTTTTGAACTTTTGCATTTTTCCTCCCTGCAGCCTGAGAAGTATTGAAATGTTTTTATTGTTATTAATGATAAAAAAAGTTAGAGGGTAGTTAATAATTCTTTTATCCAACTTCTTCATGCACCTGCCCTTGTTATTGTACAAAAAGTCAGCAAAAAAACCCCACAAAACTGCAACACTGCAAATATATTTTAGCATGTGGAACAACACATCTGGGACAGCACACACCAGTAAAGTATCAAATGCTGTGAGACTCCTAACCAGCAGTACCTGCAAAACTAGAAATAAAAATAGGCTAAGGTCATGAAACAGCAAAATTCTCCTAAAATAGTTACACAGGTAGGGAAATATTACTTTTTTGCCCACTAGGCGATTATTCTGCTTATTCTTTAGTTTGGTATGCTTTTTTAAGTGCATTCATTAACCTTTCACTCTGTTTCTGGGAATCAGTTAGGATTTTTCTCTCTAAACTGAAGATTGTACTGTTGTGGTTTAAGCTGTAAATCAGCCAGGCAGTTTGTTCACTCACTTCCCCCTCCTTCTTCCCCCCGACTCCAAAGGGGGGGGACAGGGGGGGGACAGGGAGAAGAATCAAAAGAATGTAACTCCCATGGGTTGCAATAAGAACAGTCCAATAACTAACGTATAACACAAATCACTATCGTTATCACCATTAACAATAATGACCAGGGAAAATACAAGGGAAGAGGATACAAATGCTCACCACCCGGCAACCGAGCTGTGAACCCCC
>JANRGW010053223.1:35024-54035 GCA_024733675.1 Psilopsiagon aymara
ATGAGACTCAGAAAGTCCTTGGCCAGACCAAAATGTACTAAGCAGTAACCAAAACATTGGTGTTATCAACACTGTTCTCAAGCCGAAAGTCAAAAAAAAACACAGCTCCACACCAGCTACCAAGACAGACAAAAACGACTGCAACTGCCGAAGCCAGGACATGTACTTACTAGGTTTTCTTTCTCTTTTTTCTTTTCTTTTAATTTCTATGTCTAAGCCAGTCTTAAATCTTACTGTGCTCTTTCACCTTGTATGTATGACCTCATGTGGTCACACATGCACCCTAAAGGGAATACTTAGCTATTAGGTGGTGCAACACAGCATTGAAAAATATCAAGCCTTCTTACTAGAGGTTGTATTACGCATTTAATCCATACATAATCCAGCTAGCATTAGCACTATTCCTAATTAATTGAAATTAAATGGACGGATGTAAGAAAAGATCCATGCTGTTTGAACACATGGTAACACAAATACATTCATAGACTGAGAAAAACATACAGATTAATGTTTACCTTCAGTTTTAAAAGGTCGTGGTACACAGTGTCCTGCTTCTCTGTGAATATCCAAAATAAGAAGGAGGCAGAATGGGTGAGATATCACTTCCCTGATGTACTATGGAGGGAATACTATTCCCCTGGCTGGTGAAGCATCATTCTTCTTTGAAGTAAAGCCCTGTTAAACACCAAGACAAGATGGCCAGCTGTACAGTCCATTTTCTTGCAGGGTGCTCAGGGTAACCACTGGGACTATAGCAGCAGTAAAAGCAGCAAGTTAGTTGATCCTGAAGTAATTTCAAAGAACTAAAGGAATAGTTGAATGCGTGCCTCCTTGTATTCCCTTGTAGATACAGCAGGACCATCCCACCCTCTGAGTGGAGAATATGTGTGCCTGACCCTCACCTAATTTCTAGATATAGCAGTATACCCATATATATATATATACCCATATATATATATATATATATATACTCAACAGACTGCTAATAACATATCATCACATACAAGCAGACACCCAGTGCTCAAACCTTGCATGTCAAAAAGGCCTAGCTAAAAGTGAGAGACAGCATAATTATGAGGTTTACAAAAGAAAGTAACTCCTCCACACAGGTTCCATGAGCAGTTCTGCAAATCCTAATGAAGGATCAATTAGCTGTACTTCAGTGGGCTCAGGGCAGTCAATGTGCCTGGTATTTCAACAGTGCTCAGCTCGACCTGGTCTGAGACTAACTAGCCTACCTTCTTATAGAAGATATTTC
This sequence comes from Psilopsiagon aymara, assembly GCA_024733675.1. Lineage (NCBI taxonomy): Eukaryota > Metazoa > Chordata > Aves > Psittaciformes > Psittacidae > Psilopsiagon > Psilopsiagon aymara. Next base: position 36,283 of record JANRGW010053223.1, read on the forward strand.
CTTGAGCTGTGCTAGATGTAATGATCCATTCACTTGGCTGACTTCCCTACTGAAACTTTTGCAAAAGCAAAAAAGATATCCTGTTCAGAGAAGTTCAGCTAATACTTCATCCTTGTGAAGGAGCAAAAGTATGAAGTGGACAGTCTGAATTAAATCAAACTTGTTACTCTCACTGACCAACACATGGTGCATATAAAGGCTTATGCACAGATTGTGTCTAGACCAGGAAATGTGTTATCCATCCGAGTGTATTAGCTTATTCATTTCACAAAATACATTTTTCAGAAAGCTTTTATACTGTGTTTCACACAACCTTTATAATTAGCTACATTGAGAGAGATTCCTCTTGCACTCAGTGAACAGTCTCTGCCTTCCTTGTAATGCCTTGTTCCTGATTTTATTTCTCTTACTTAGCTAGGACTTAATTGGTACAGTTGCATTGTGGTCTTGCATTGAGGCAAACCTGCAAGCAAATTTACAAAGCAATCAATGGATCTACAACAAAGATCAGTAATGGAAAAGGCCCTTAGCTCTAGATGGTTAAAGCAGTGAAGAACACTCTCTGCTTCCATCTCATTTGCCTTTACCAGTAAATCATAAGTTATGTCAATTACACTAGAGCAAACAAATGTTTTGGACTTTTAAAATGCTTCTCTGTGTAACAAAATCTGGTTTAAGGTTATGCTACTGGCATCCTTCCAAAAACATTTGTAGTTAATGTAGGCAGAAAAGCTGAGTTTATTACATTTTGTTTGGGCAGAGGTCATTGCAACATTGGTGTTATATATTCTAGAAGTCTTTTAAGTACTTTGAATACCAAATGGAATTTCACTGAGCTGGGGCCATATGCCGAATCTTATTACAGTTCAATAAGTATTGCTTCTAGGTTTTACATATCTATCAGGGTCACACGCTGAATTCAGCACATAGGCTGAATGTGAGCACAATAATTTCTTTAAATTATTTTCTAAATTACACTTTCATTTCTGTTTTTCACATCAAAAGGGGAAATATTCTTGCAAATAGTCCACACCATTTGGAGTGAGCAGAGATGTTCTGCACTGTACCATGAATGCTGCCATTTGTGCAAAATGCTCTTTTTGCACATGAGTTGGAAGCCTCACAGCTGTACAGAGAATATGGATTGCAGTTTTCTGACTGGCCAAAGAGAGCATGAAATGCTTCTTCCTCTAGAGTCAGTGAGTCTTCAAGCCATTGTTCATTTTTTGGTCTGCTGAGGTCAGTGAATTACAAAAAACACTGATTCTTTGGGAGAGATCTGCTCATACTTCCACAGTAGAACCTTTTGCAGTTTTGTAAGAATTTATAGTACCATAATTTATTCTTAATTCTGGATAGAGCAGCAAAAAGTCTTTTTGAACAATTGCACTGTGATTTGTGATGCTAGGCATTAAAGATATGTGTTATTTTGCCTGTATAATTTTATTATTGGTGATATTTTGCTGGTATTATTTCAGTTATTTCATTTTTTGATTCATTTTGAGACATTCAGCCACAACAGTCTTTTAAGCTAAACTGAAATCTGAGCTTTGAATGCAGCTTATTTCACCATGCTTTATTAATTAATTAATTGATTTCCCACTTCTTTCTCCTTTTTGCTAATATTTCCAAAACCTGAGCGGCATCTGTTTTCTACTGACAGCTCATTCTTTCCAGGGAAGTTAGAGAAGACATATATACGTGAAATAAACATTTTAAATTAGGTTAATAAATTAAGTTTTTTTGAAGAAATATATCACTCCTCCCTAGTTTCTAGCATGTTCTCCATTTTCTTTGAAGTAGTAGTAGTAGTCAGAAAAGTGGGGGCAAACTGCTGCCATCATGTGGCTTTTCATTTATGGTCTCACATTTTTTCATTCGTATCAGTAAGTTCTATGCGTCTTTTCTCTCCTTCCCATCTCTAGCTCATTTTTTGGAGCAGTAGCTCCCAGTTTGAAGGAGGGTTGTAATAAGTCAGGTCAGCAATCTCATCACCATCTTGAAGATGTGACAGTCATTGTGTGCTAAATAAGGAAATGACTTGCCCTATATCTAGCCACTGAAGAAACTATGAATATGGAGGTATCAAAAAATAGACTATGCGAACATGGGCAGTGCCCAAGAATTTCTTTTAAGTCTTAATGCCCTGATAAAAAAATGATTGATTTGTTCACAGCTGTTTGTCTGGTTGCCTGCAGGGAAAAGTGGCAAATCACCACAGAAAAAGAATTACAAAAAGGCAGCCAAGAAAATGCAAAGCCAAGGATTAGAAACACATCTCTGGGGGAAGGCAGAGAGGCAGAGCTTTTGTCTGAGTGCTAGCTGGAAGTACTTTTAGTTCATTTAGCAAAGCATTACCTTTCCACAGCTCAATCCTTGCCATTTTCAAAGAGCTGTAAGGCTAGGAAAACAGCTTAGGATAGAGCTGCAGGTGCCTTGGTCTTTACTCCAAGTTAACATCAGCTATTCCTAAAGCCCAAGGTCTGTTTTTTAATTTAACTGTCAGTGAAAGACTCTCCTGGTCTGATCAGTGGGTTCACAGGAGAAACCCTGATGAAAGAGCAAAAGAAAAGGAGAAAAAAAAAGAAAGAAAAAGAAAAACAGAAAAAAAAATGAAAACAGAAAGAAAAAGAAAGAGAAAAAGAAAAAGGAAAAAAAAAAAAAAAAAAAAAAAGAAAAAGTAGGTATAGATGCATAAAAATGTTTCTGAAAAGTAAGCTGTGGTGGGAGTTTTTACCCAGCTGTTCCACATTACTGGGCTATGTTCAGTCTCTTCCCTCTGTATTAAAGGTTACATCTCCTCCCACTCAATAAACGAGAATTAGGTAATTTTGTACTTTGTGAACCTGTTTGTTAATGTGTACTTACCAGGTGCTGCATGGAATTAATGCTGCATCTTTGCCAGTAATTTATAATTTTATATTTTATTTGCATTCAGCACTGTATTCATCATACTTTCGAGTAAAGTACCGAATTGTTTCCTGGCCTTGACCTTGAGTGCACTGCATTTGTACATCTTTTTTCTTGTGATTCTCATCAAGCCAGCCTGGATGATGTTCATGTAGTTTCAAATCTATATACATGTTTTCCTTTAGAGCCTTAAAGGTAATAACTGATTAAACTTTTTTTTTTCCTATTTAGATACTGTCGTAATAAAATGATACATATGAGACTGCTTTGGTAGTCTGTAGTATTTCTGTCACTGGAGGATTTTAAGGACAAGTTGGAGAAACATCTGTCAGGACTGGTTAGGTATAGCTGATGTCACCTGAAGGTAAAATAGGTGACCTTGTTACTCCATTTTTCCTCTTTTCCTCTGATTTTATAATTGGCCACAGAAAGTACAGTTGGAAAGTCAGCGACTTTATTCTTCAGCATGAACACTTCTTCCTAAACTAAACTAAAATGCCATTGTTCATTTGTTTCTTTTACTATATGTGTAATTTAGAGTGCCAGAATATTTTATTCCAGCAGTTTCCAATGAAAAGCTTCACCTGGGATTTTTTTTGGCACATGCAACCTTCTCCAAGTTGTCTTCCAGCCCTCATATAATATGAGCAAAGCCAGTTCTACATATTCCTTTGAAAAACATTGCAAAAAATAGAGATGATTTCCTTTGTTTCCACCTTACCCTGCTGGATCTCTTCTATATTACAAAAGTGGGAAAAAAAATTAGAAGGAAAAAATAATTAAAACAAACTGAACACTAGCTCAGAAAGGCTAAATACCAAAGCAGAAAGGAAATACCCTAAAGTAAAAATTGCTACTACCTCCAATGCTCCAAAGAGAGTTTATTTTTATGTATTCTAACTTGAGTTGCTGTGCACACACTAGCTTTAGGGTTATCTGAGATCAAAGTAGCACATAATTTAAGAATACTTCATGGTCTTTGCCTCAAACCTAGGCATTTATAAAATTACATATAGAACAAGGAAGAAGAGTACCCCTTTGTTAGGATTTCAGGACTGAAAAAGTTGCATAAAATATTTGACTGGGATGCGGTGAGGCACTGGAATGAGTTGCCCAGGGAAGTTGTGAATCCTCCATCCCTGGCGGTGCTCAAGGCCAGGTTGGACAAAGCCTTGGGTGGCATGGTCTAGTGAGAGGTGTCCCTGCCCATGTCATGGGGGCTGGAACTAGATGATCTTAAGGTCCTTTCCAACCCTAACTATTCTAAGATTCTATGATTATGAAAGTTATTGTAAATAAAGAGACACCTATTGCTTATTTATTCATACCATGACAGTATTCAGGAGCATTCAGTGAGTTTCTTCCCAGATAAGACACAAATACTCCAACTAATGTATTGAAATATCTTTAGCTACCATTTATAATGTCATTGTTATAGAAGGACCAGGCATCTTTTACTACAAACAAATAAAGTTAATGTAGCTATGGGTGAGGATTTTAGGCACAGTTTTGCTGTTTGTGATGAGTCCCTAATTTATTTCCCTGCAGTATTTTTTTTAACTGCACCCATTGAAACCACCAATTGCTTTTGCTTGAATTTAGACTCTCCCAGTACATTTATACTAGGAAAAAAAGTCACTTTTTACATGAAGAAGCTGTTGAAACGCTGTTGAGAAGCTCTTTACATGTTGAAAGCTTTATATCGAGAGTTTCAAAAGAATTCTCCTCTGCCTGTCTATTCTTTTTCCCTTGATGTTAGCCCAGAACCTTTTCATAGCTTCCTTGATTGATTGAAACTGCATAGTTTTCTCTGGATTGCAAGGGAAAGGGGTGATTTGTAGTTTGTTTTTTCCCCCTTCTCTCCTGAGTTTGCAGGCATATCTGTTCCTGAAGCTTAAGTAGGCTTGAGGTGGCTTCAACTCTTCCCAGCACCAAACTCCAGCTTCTGCTCCCCTGCCCACCATACAGGCCTCAGGAGCAGCTGAATAGGCAGCTTTGTGTCTTCCTAATGCTAATAACTAATAAAAGAGGTGTGACACATTAGGTAATTTTGATATGTTTGTGGTTTTTTTCAGACAGTTTCACTTATATTCAATTTTTTTTGGTTTCTCATCTTGAGGAACAGAAGGTAAGAAAGATGTTTCTTTAAAAGCATCCCAAGTTCTCCTTAAAGGTGAATCAGTATTTGAAGTGTCTGCTTTGTGATTAAGAATACTTCTATTTTAAAGAGACACATATATTCAAATGGCAAATGTCTTTTTAAAGGATCTTTTGCTTATCATCTAGCTTCCTATTACATGATTAAGATAAGGCATATGAGATGTTTCAGTTTCCACTGAAAGGAATGCACTGGATATCATGTATGGAGTTAGAAATCAGAAGGTAATTTCAACACTGGCAGTTTCTGTGAGTCCTGTTCTTACCAGATCAAGCAACCATTCATCCCAGTGTTATCCAATTTGACAGAATTTCATGCAATTTATTTATGTAGTCTACTTCATGACAATTACACATGTAACTTCTGATGGCTTTGATAAACTTTTATTTATCAGAATTAAAAAATCTCTCTTAACCAAGGAAAATAAGCATCTCCTAAATCTTGCTGAACTAAGTGCCTAAAATAGAAAGATGAGTCACTGTTTAGATGTGAGTGTTTTTCTCTGTTGAAGAGGGAGGTTTAAGCATCTCTGGACATGTCATGTTAGTTGAGATGAATCCTATTCCAGATGCTCCCATCAAACAAAGATACAATTTCAGGTTTGGTTTTTCTGGGTGGAATGTTACTGTCATTCTTCACACAAGGATATCTGAGTTTGAGGGCTGAAAGACCACACTAGACTGGCATTTACAGTGCAAACACAAAGCAAAACATAAACGCAGAGAAAAATTATTATTTTCTGTTTGCAGAACCAGGTTTTTCAGACAGAAAAGAAAATGGCATGAAAGTGCACAGTGGGAAACAAAAGAGAGAAAGCACAGGCAGACATTTAAACTGATGAGTTTCCTCTCCAGTTTGCCTTGACAGATTTTATGTATGAGACTTCCATGAGTTGAAGGATACATCAGAAAAAGCCAGACAAATAAATAAACCTACCTTTGAGATAATCCCAGAGACAGCAACACGCTGCCACAGGACACAGTAGGAGAGACATGAAGCTTGTGGCTTCAGGTTTTGGGCAGGAAAGATTAGCAATTGATAAAAATGCATTTTAGTAAGTTGTCTATTTTGGTTGCAGGGATTTTTTCATCATTCACAGGTCAAACACTCAGAGTTCATCCCACTGTACTTGCTATCGATCTTAGAAAAATATGGCTAATTAGCCAGGTTCTTTGTGGAAGAGTATTTTAATACATTTTCAACATTAGCGTCCATGCCCCTGGGCAGGGAGAAGACTATGAAAAGCACCAGAGGCAAGGGTAGATCAAGGTCAGCGTTTATAACTTCTGTAATGAATTCTGGACTTTGTACCAAGAAATCTTTAACAAAGTGGCAATCATAAATTAAGGGAGTTACACTTGGCCATAAATGCTATCTGATAAAAACACTATAACTTGATTCATCTTTAGGGAACACAGACTGTTACATAACAGCAGAGTGAGATGTTAAAAGAAAGTTTTCCCAAACCAATTTTCCTATCATCCAGCAACCTGATAGCTTTAATTCCAATCATCAGCCTAAAATTTCCTCTGTTTCATAGGTCTTTGACCAGTCATATTCATAACCATTTATATTCATATTATATTCATACACATCTTTGACAAAACTTTATTAAGAAATGTTGAGTTTCATTTTTCTCTGAGGGAGAAAAAGAACTAACCAACCAAACAAACAAAAAATTTTAAATGTGTGCTTACTGAGAATATACCAGAAGAATGTAAAAATTGAGGAAAGTTTGCAATCAAGAAAACATATTATCCCAAGATTTGGGTCAGAACATGCAGAAAGATTCAGAATTTGCCTTTGACAAAGTAATTAAATTTGGCAAGAAAGGGAATTTGCTTCGTCTGGTCTGATGTTTATAGGGGCCGATAGTGGTTCTGTAATTGGACATGAGAGAGAATATAAAATGAGGAAGAATGGAGACCCGAGGGAGAAAGTTTTGTACTGTTTAAACTCAGAATTAACAAAACCAGTGCAAGGAGTTGTTCACACTGCAGCACAAAATGCAAGACAAAGTGATGCCTAGAAGCACTAGTGTGCAGTTTCTAATCTACCACAGTCCATGCTGAAAGAGTCACCATATATTCAAATAGAGAACTAGATTTTGATCCTCAGGCACTGGCATAATTTTCCTGTCCTTGCATATAAGAAGTCTATATTAGCTAAATAAGAAACATCTATCCCCAAAGCTAAGAGAGGCTTAACCAAGAAAGAAAACCCTTAATGGAATATAATGGTTGTTTGTTTTCAGATGCAATTACATGATTTGCAGATTGGGTACAAATCTGGGAAAGATTTGTTTGATCTTCATTCGTTTTCTGGAGCTGCTGACAAATAAAAAGCAGTAGAATTCAATGGGTTTGCATGTGTGGTGGAAGAGAGATTGTTTGCTTTCGGTGTTTTCTCTGTCTGCTGGGTAGGGCAGGCAGGGGCAAGAGGTCCCCCAAGCCACATCTCAGCCGTTCAGTCAAAGGCTGGGAGAGTTCCCAGCAACACACAGAGCAGTTGCATAGCCAAGTGTCAGATGAGATAGAAAGAAGAAATCTAAAGGGGTCCATAGGGAGCTGTACAGATTTTTCTGACTATCAGTCTGAAGAAAGGGAGCTATCTCTGCAAGAAATCCTTTAATTTCATCTATTTAACCTTGATCTTTTCTGTTTAAGAAGTTAGTTATTCTTGAGTGAGTTCTGAAAAATATCTAGATTGATTCAAAAGTCTTGGGAGGTTTGGAGTGTATTCCCTCAGGGAAAATTATGTAGTCAGCTGTCTGCACAGAGTCAAATCACAGCATGCCAGTCAGTTTTAAAATGGAGAAAACCAAACCTGCCTGTCCCATACTGAAGGAAAAGCAGATTGTGCTTGCCCAAACTGCTACTGAGAATAAGACACAGAAAAAATTTACTAAGAGTATTTGAGCAATACAATCATAGCCTTTACTGACTTTCTGACAGACAGCTGCCAGGCCTAGCTGGGATTTTACTGAGATACATCTGTATGGTGCTTTCCAAAGTATAAAAAAGAGATGCTTAATGAACTGACACCAGGATCCTTTGGGGGCAGAAAAATAGGAAAGATGGTCACGATGGCTTATGAAAGTCTCAAATATGCTCATATTTTAAAAAATTCTCACAAAATTTTACTTTTTTTATTATAAGAGCTGTGATAAGTTCATGCACAAGACTGGATCATCTGGAAGCAAATATTTCTTCAAGACATTTATATAATTTCCCTGTTTATTACTAAGTAGTTCTTCCTAGCTTACTGTTGCTATTATAACTAGTTTCCAAAGTAAGACTTTAATTTTGATCTCTGACAACAAACCGCAAGCATGACTTCAAGCTACTCATAGTAAGACTGGACATAAAGAGATATTGCAAGTCGCAGTTATGCCAAGTGATCCAAGAGCTGGTGGAAAACACTTATACAGCCTTTGCCATTGTGTCAGCATGTGGTTCTGTCTCCCAACTTGTTCTTTTTCTCTTTTCTGTATAAAGTTGATAATAAGACTTGCTATCACCACTGCTACCAAGTAGGATGTCCACTGAGGACTTGCTCATATTAAAGAATGTTGACAAAATCTTTCGATTTACTACCTGGAGCTGACACAGCTTTCTAAAAGAAGACACTATACATATTTCTGTGATGGGAAAGAATGGCACAGACCCTCTGATAATGAAAGCAAAAGTCTTTATTTCCACATGCAAAGTAAACAAAGACCAGCCTCTTCTCTCAGTGCAAAAGAACAGAGAGAGGCCTGAGCTGTCTGTTTTGCCTGCCAAGATTGAAGCCTGAAGCATGTTCTCATGCTGGCTGCCTTGGAAAGCCTTCCTGCATGGTGGGGCAGTACAGACACATCATAAGTACTCCTTGCTCTTGTACTTGAGAAGTTATCAGTAGGTATCGAGTTTTAAATTCCCTACTTTGCTAGCTGTGTTTTTGTTCTGCTAAGCTGGGAAAACCTGATAAAGGTAATAGCATGTTTGAGAAGTTCTGATATGAGCTATTTTGCGCTGAGGTCATGAAAAGAACAGGGAACAATTTTTTAAGAGCATCTTAAAGATATGATCATATTTTTTTGCATATATATCCTATATCTTTTGCATAACCTCTTTAAGTAACACTGTGGACTCCATTTAGAGCTGAAAATTTAGATTTCTGATGAGTGTGTTGAAACTTATGTCCGCGCACTGAGCTTGGGAGAATGTTAGGTACGACGTGGTAGTCTGCAAACTGAACAAAGCCAGGGCAAGGGTTCATGCTCTCACCTCCAGTTATTCATTTTGCTTAATAGCCTTGGTAAGGTGAACAGGTCAGAGACTATTCTCATTAGTCAGCGTGGACAAGGCTGCTCTGGTCAGAGATGCAAAAGGTGTGCCAGGATACTCAACCTTAGGCTGGCACCTTTGCTGATGAGGTTATCTACCTTGTAGCTACTATCCCAGTGACTGCACAGCCATGAGATCACTGCTAAAAAGCTGATATGCTATTCTGAAAGGAGATGTAGCTCTCCAAAAGCATGTTGGTGCTCTCTGCTGCCTGGTTCCAACACTTTCCACCCAGGTTCTTCCTTCCTCTCACACATCACAAGCAACTAATGAATTTAGACTCATCCTGCACTCTCATCCACATTTATTGACCCCATAAATCTCACTGCCTCATCAGATTTATTATATTTATTACAGTAATGAGTCAATGATGACCACTTTTAGATTGCATACATTAATTTGCAGATAAAACATTCAAGCAATTTTCTTAATGAGACTGTTGCTTTGAGGCCAGGGTAACAATGCATCGGAAGCTCAAGCTTTGCCAAAACACACTCTAAATCTACATTATTATACAGTGGTGATAAAGCATTTATGGAATGATTTTAAATGATGATGCCCATCATGTACTTTGTTGAACACATTTATTAGAATTCCTATTCAACCATTAACTAGCAGGGTCTCTTGGACAGAAAGATAAAGACTCATTTAAACATTAAAATGTTGAAATGAGGCCATAATGACTAAGAAAGGAAGCAAAATCCTGTACCTGCTCAAACTGCTGTGATGAGAAATATCTGAACACACAGGGTTATTAAGACATTGAATAGGAGATTGTTTTTCAGTTGTACTTTCATTTAACATGTATCAACAAAGATTCTTAGTATTTATCTTTATTCATGAAGGTCTGGGGCAATCATCTGGAAGCAGTAATTTTTTTCTTGGATTGTTTACCAAATTTTAAGTAGAGTTAGAATCTAATGTAGGGTTATCTGTTTCCTCCAATTTCCTGCTGCTTAGTACCATCTAGTAAGTCGTGGAGAGTATAATTATTACTAGAGAGTGCTTGAATGACTTCTGGTAATTAGAATTTCTGTAAACCTTGCCAGGTCATCTCACAATATTAGGGAGACATCTGAGTCATTGCTCTGTTGATAATCAGCTGACTTTTTTCAGATGGCTAGATAAGTCAGTAGATGAGTTTACATGTTTCTTTCATTCAGTGGTAAAGAGATCTTACTTGAAATCTTTGAGGTGTTTGCTATTTTATGCTCCTGCGACTGCTAATGCATACAGCAACCCTGTAAACCCTGTGGAAGTCTTGAAAATATTTGGCTATTTCTACCTTACCTATCTGTTCTGGAGTCTACGCAACTGTAAGTTACAGGGTAAAAGAAGCCTTTATACAAACATGGTTATCAAAACAAATAACTGGGTTTTTTTAAGGTTGCTGTTAAAACAAGCACAACTCTCTTGTTTCTTAAGGGACCCTCACTCAGGGCATTATGTGGTTCCCTGTCAGCACAGCTTCGTCTCAGCTCTGCTCCACTCTTCTATAGCTCATGTCTTGCCATGGGTAGTGGTAACTCAGGCATCCTGGCTTACTCCCATGTTCCTGATATCACATACCCCTTCCACCCACTGTTCCACTTGACTGTTGGTACCCAGGCCCATGGGTATCTCTAGTGTGTTAGTGCTTTCTACACATTCCTACGGAGAACTTATCTTTATTAATGATATGTCTATAAAACAAAAATTGAGGGGGAATTGTGGCAAGAATTAAGGGGATCTAGTTGTTATAGCATGGAGATTGTGTGGCTTCAGGGTGACACAGCCACTGTGGACCACGGGTAGATGACCCTACTCTCAGTCAAGGTTTAAAACCATGCTGCAGTTTTTTTATACTGGGATTATTGTCTATTTACAAATATTAAAATTGTCACCATTATTCTAGCTTGGTTTAAATGCTGTAGTTTCACCTTCATTTTACAGCCTACAAAAGAGGAAAGAAAGTCTTTATATTATTTATTCACAACTAAAATCCATTCAAGTAATTATTTCCATTAATTCTGATTCTCTTTAAGCTTTATCAAAAATGTAATGGCAATTTAAAAAATAGAAGACATTTGAAAAGGGAAAGCTTCCAACATTTATCTCGGTTGCCACATTGTGATGGTATGGTCTGCAAGTGCATTTCTATACTTTTTGTTCCAAATCACTTAGGCCAACCTTCCTATGCATGAGAGCTAAGAAAAGCTACAATGGTAAAGGTTTCAGCAATACAAAAGCCACTAAAGAAAACTCAAGTTTAATCTATTATCCATTGATCAGATTGTTTGCATGCTGTGTTCCTGCATACATCCTATATATGCAGTATGTATGTCAAAATGTATCAAAGTAAATAACTACTAAGTGTTGGCAGAAATATATAGCACTTTTCTATATGATTGAAACATGGTGTATATTTAAAGGATATTTGTAACAAACACAGTAAGTATGAAGAATTTAATTTGTTACCGTTCACTGCCAATGAAAGCATCATGCTGAATTTTCAACAATCTTGAGAGAGACTACAGATGGTGTAGCTGTTTATTTTTTCAATTGAGCCAATTTTGTTTAAAGCTAATTGACTAATTGCATCTAAATTCTATTTTAATATTGTTCCATGACTTATTTCAGCTTCTTAAGATAATGAGAGTATCTTGGTCAGCATAATGTGTAGGCCTATTACAGATTACAAACAAAATCAGTTCTCCTTTGCAAACATTTTTTTCTTATTTATGTTGCATAAATGCAGAGGTCACTTACAACTGCATTTAGCAGCATGAGGGAAAAGATCTTAGGATCTGATCTCTGTCTTCTAAGATGTTTGCTTTCCTCTTCCCCTCTTGTTAGTAGTTTGTTCTCCCAAGACAGATGGAACAATGAGACTGAAAAGTATAATATTTGTAGTAGAAAACAAAATATAATAAAGAGAATTTAGAGTGAAAAGGGAAGGGTTTGTTTAATTTTGCTCAGAAGATTGCCCTATTTACTTCAGTGCTTGCCTGAAGTGTCTCTTGTAGTGGGTACAGCTAAATAAGTGACAATAAGGCAGCTCACAGTCGTTAATCCTAAACCTTCACATTTGCCTCAGTGGAAATTACAGCAACCTAGGGCTGCTCTGAATTAATGATTAACTTGGCTCTGGTCCCGAAGGAGCCATCTGGGTGGACCTAAAGTGCAGCAGCTCTTGGTTGGCAGGGAAAAGATGTAAGAGAGAGCTGCGCAAATAGGCAGTGACCTCTTAGGGTCTGAGGGATCCTTAACAGGGCATTTCTGGTTGACCTGGGCTGCATGGACACTATGGTGTTACATAAGGGACACTAATGTTAGGTTACTTGCTTGATTTAAAAATATAAGTACTCCCTGTTGTGCTTTTCCTAATTTTTTCAGTCCTCTAGTTATGTAATTTCCCTTTTGGATGTAGAAAGTGAGTTGTGTTCCCAACTATTTATTTGGCTTTTTCTCTGTAAGGACAATGGGCGAAGGGGTTTTTATTATTTATTACAAAAAGCCTTACTTAAGAGCAACAGGAGCAGTGAGACCTGTCCAGATGCAAATATGCCATGGAGGAAACACCTCATTTATTTTGGAAATGGGTAATTGTGAAGTAAAGTTCCTTACAAATGAAAAATTATTATGTTGAAGCATTTGGGCTGTTTTAAACGGAGATGCTGGATGCAGAAATCAATTTAAAAGCAAAAAGACATTGGCACAATAAGTTTGAGAAAATATTTGGAAAATTCACATTATATAGAAACGCAATAAAATATATTGTGAAGTAGCACAGTAGACTGTGCCAGTAGCATATTAGAAAAAAAAAGAGTTCCAATCTTAAAAAAAAGTTTTTTGTTTTGCTTTAGATAGGCAGCATAACATGATCCTAGAAAAGAATCTGATTTGTCTTGAAAAGATATGGCCCTCTTTGTGGACGTTTTTCATTTGGTTTTACTCCACTGGTAGCGCGCAGTTTTCTGTGCCATTGGGTAACACCAATGGCAATTCAGGAAGCTGAACAGCAATCGTAGCATTGAAGTTTGCTATTAGTTACATGTGGTAATGTTTGAGGCTTTCATGACGTCGATGTCAGAAAAATCAAACTAATGCTAAACGTTTCTGACAAGGAACCAGTATGTTTTATGCAGTTAGAAGCATCTGTTCTATGGCTCCCTCTTCCTAGCTTTCAACCGATAGTCTTTCTGAGGACACAGCATCTTACAGTGCATTTTACAGTATCAACACTGGCCGCTCCCACTTCTACAGTTTCGCTCCAAATGACATGAGATAAGCTCAGAGCCTATTGCCTAAAGAAGTATACTGAGATATGAGTGCTTTCCATCCTCCAGAAATCCTGCTGTGAGATGGGTACCGTCAGAACTTTCCCAGGTGTTTGATGCAGGAGACTTGTGGTTAGAAGGCAGCTCTTCCTGCTGCAGTGTGAATGTGACTGACTGGTGCTCCAAGGATGCCCCAAAGGCTTGGAGAGGGGCTGAGATGAGGCACCTAACAAAACAGCACAAAGGCAATCTCACAGGGTGACTTGGCAACTAGAAACTGTTTGCTTAGGTTTACCAAGTTGCCTATTCTCATTACAAATACTTTTAATGAAAGGCAGATTGTGCCCTTTTTCACCACAAGCATTTAAATCGTTTTGACCCAGGAAATGCAAGTCCTTATGTCCTTGGATTAAGTCTTCAGCCAGCTGATTAAACCCAGATGCTGCAAATGTGTGAGAATTTAAGCACTAGGCCTCAGTAAATACGAGCTATTCTCGGAAGGAAAAATCCTGTTTTTTTCCAGAGCTGTTTTTCAAACCACATCCTTTCATTTAAGGCACCTAAGTCCAAACCATTAATACTGAGCTGTTATCAAGGCTTAGCCCTTTAATTTCCTACCCCATGAAATATGCTCAACTGGAGATTAACCAGGCCCCTGGAAAGCACTGGGCAAGAGCTGGGACTCTCCATTCATTTAGAAGTTTAAGTTATCAAAAATCAAATCCAGAGGAAAAAGGAATATCTGCCTCTCTGAGCCAGGAAGTTACTCCTGGTGCATGAGCTTTGCCAATGTGAAGTTCCATTGGGCTTTCAGGCAAAGGATGAAGTGGCGCATATTTAAATAGTCAGAGAATGCATGTGAGTTTTGCTGGAATTTATGTCCATAACATAACATTTTGATCACATCCTCCTAATTTGTGATTTACAAAAGAGATTAGTTTAGTATTTAATAACAGTACTGCTTAAGTTAAATGATGGGTGCTTGTGGTTACTTTGCACCTGGATCAGCTCTTTAGACCAGTTCACCATGTAACCACGCAAATGATTGTTCAAGATTAGCCCAAAGAAAAGAGGTCAGAGAAGCAGAGGGAAGGTGTGCCCATTAAAAGCTATCCTTTAGCAAGGAGCTGTTCAAGAAATTGGCTTTGGAGTTTTTACAAGAGGTTCTTCTTACCTGTGCTTACACTTCTTTTTTCAGTATTTCCAGTGATAGAAGTATAAAACGTGACTATACAGGAATCCAACATGAGTTAAGTGGCAGAGGTATCTAGTTTCCAAAATCACAATCATAACTCAGGTTGTCTGAATTCAAACAACAGATTAAGGCAAAATTAATGCAAGTGCCTTGCAATATCCCCATATACTGGATATATGTCACTGCTTTTTTGTTCTAATAGCAGCAAAAGTGTTAATTCTCATTATCTTTTTTATCGCTATGAGTAGTCACCTGTTGCTAGTTTACATTTTATTATTTTATTTAAATTAAATCCTCATGTTTTAAAATTATTTTTAGAGATCTAATATCTGCTGTTGAAATAGTGGTAGAGACAAAACAATAGACAAGCTTTCTGGCCTTTAAACTTCATGTCAGAAACAGAAGCAATAAGGTACAACCTAAGTTGAGAATGAGAAAAATTTGCTTAGAATTTAATTCAATTATATTAATTTACTCCTTTAGAATTTAATCAGAATTTTGCTTGTGAGCCTGCAGGTGAGTCCTGGAAAACCTGAGCACGAGGGCATGACTTCATGGCCACAGATGATGAATAACTGCGCCTGTCAGAAAGATGAGGAGGAACTGTACAGCAAAAGGTATCTGTGACACTTAAAAATACAGTACTTGACTATACAGCTGTATATTGTCTTGCATATGCAAAGACATTGTGCAGGCAGGCATGTGATGTAGGACCCCAGAAGTATTGGAAACTTCTGGGCCTGGGTTAGAGCCACTTCAAACTGCTTTAAGCACTTTAACCCTTATTAAACAAGAGGCAGACAAAGACATGGTGCAAGAGCATTTAGAACATTTCATAAAAATACTTCATGAATATTTCATACAGCATTTTGTATTATAAATGACTTTTCTGGAACTTTCAAGAGAGCTATTTGAATTTTAATGTGGCTGATAACTTCCTGGGGACTAATGAAGCAAAAAAGCTTAATCTTTACCAGGTACCTGCAAAATGGCTTTCCATGAGCTTCATTGGCATGATGTGAAAACTGTATCAGCTAAATATCCATCTTATCAGACACATGCACAATGAAGCATTGAAATCTTTAAGTTAACTTTTTATTAGGTGATGTGTCTACAAAGTGGTGGTTTCAAGTCCAGAAGCCAAGCCATTTGTGTACACTGGTATATTTACTAATTAGCAGCCATCATGCAGCTGAACAAGCACATTTTTTTCAGACTAGGTAGTAGACAAAGCCAATTTTAGGTAGCTCCTGTTCCCCATGCTAGCTCAGGCGCAGTCTTCTCTGCTTGAAACTACTCTGTAAGTACAGACACACGAGTGTAAATGCTCAAGAGTATACGGTATCCCAAATGAACAGGAACCTAAATATTCTAAGTTATTCCTTTTCTAGCACCAAATTTACCATGCTAATAGGAGAGAAATGGGATACAGGTATTGTTCTGTGAAAAAATGGGATCTTTTATGCATAATTCTGACCTTTCCAACATATGTTAGGAAACTGAAAGTGCTCTGGGGGGCTGTCAGTGAGTGTAGGGTAAATATACAAAATTTGGGGAAAAAAATAATCTGAAGCCAATAAATATGCAAGAGTGATTATCCCACACCTTCTTTTCCTTTTTCTGACTCAAGTAAAACCACTTCTATTTAGTCACATGGCATTGACATTCTCCTAGTCCAAATTTCATATCAAGAACTTTAAATCTCTGGACAACCCAGAGAGATTTAAGACAAAGGCATTAAGTCAGATGAAGCTTTGTCTGTCCATCATACTTAGATTAAAACCAGCCTAGTGCCAGGAGCTAAAACATTATTTCCAAAAAACTCAATACAAGCCAACATTTACTGAGGCTTCTTACTCAGGAGCAGGCTTCATTTAGTGTAAGAATCTCCACTTCTGCATTAAAAAGAGCTTTGCACCTCACACAATAAATGATTCCTATAGCTATGAACAAGTTGTCTTCATGGAAAACTCAAATGAAGAAGATGCTCTGGAAATCCTCCACAGGTCAAAAGAGATATGGGTCTTGGGTCTCTCTTACTAACAAGAAACTCTTTGCTTTGTTGCCTGGTGAGTAAAGTCAAACCACATTCAGATCTGAAAAAACGCCCTTAGCTTGTTGGCTATATTCCCAGGTAGAGCATGGTACTAAAAATTTGCCTTTCATGCAAAAAATAATGGGTAGAATTAATTTAAACTGTCACTGGGTCTATGTGCTGGTGGTGGTGGCCTTAGAGTTTAAATACTTCAGAAAAATTTCTGCTGGAAGTTGCTAGACATTTCACTCTAAAAAAACTTGTGGTCTCTTGGGATAAACTGTCAATCAGCTAACCAAAGGAAAAACAGCGCAAGATAGAGAAAAACTGAATCTTATGTACTGCTTTTCCCCTTTAAGGCACAAGTGAAAATGGGTTTTATCTTGAACAGCTTTCTTTCCAACTTAGGGAATGTACAAATCTTTCTATGTGCAATGAGAAAAAGTAAGTTTCCCTTAGGCAATACCACTATAACTTGACCAAACCCAGAGTGACACAGAATGAAATCTTTAACATTACAAGCATAGTAGAAGGATCACATCTCCAAAATTGTCTTTCAGACTATGTGTTCTATTTAGTAAGAAGGCAGAGATATGTTGAGGTAGAAACGGCTTTTTGTTTTCTCTACAAGCTCCTTAAGAGTGCAACTGCTGAAATTCACTATTAATATTCTTATATTTTCTTCTGCTTTTAGTTTTTTAGTAGATAACGCATACAGCTGTTAATTTCATTACGCCAGAATCATAGAAGAGTTAGGGTTGGAAAGGACCTTAAGATCATCTAGCTCCAAACCCCTGCCATGGGCAGGAAAACCTCACACTAAACCATATCAACCAAGGTTATGTCCAACCTGGCCTTGAACACCGCA
>JANRGW010053226.1:0-32611 GCA_024733675.1 Psilopsiagon aymara
CCATGGCAGGGGGGTTGGAACTGGATGATCTTAAGGTCCTTTCCAACCCTGACTATTCTATGATTCTATGATTCTATTTACTCAGGGTTTGGCTGGGAAATGAAGTGGCACCATCTCAACTGTTGGCTGCTTCTTACTGCTGCTTCTTACTGCAATTGCCTCTCTACTGCTGTCAAAAATTTGGAGGCAGGATCAGCTCACCTAGCAGGAACATTTAACTGTCAGTTGAGGAGTTGGGCTTTTTGCTACAGGAAGGAACGGGATTTGGAGTTGAGGGTATAACCTGGGATGGGAGAGGGAAAGGAAGGAGCTTGAGGAGGGACTTAGCCTTAGACATTGTTGTAGCCTTTCATAGAGGGAATATCCCTGACTTTCCCTAAAGCAGTGACTGGATTTTTTGCATACCTGTTGCTTTCAGTGACTAGCCAGGAGGTGTGGAGCCTTATTCTCTGTCAAGAGTCTTTGATTAAATCTGCAGATTTCAGATCAGATGCCACCAGCAATTTCATAATGGCTATGTATCTAGTAGTGATGTGACTATTCCCTGTCCCCAGGCTATCTGTCACAGTGAAGCCTCTGTCCACATTATTAACACTAAACCATGCCGAGGAACGGTTGGAGGGGGTCCTGGCTGGCCTGGGCCAAAACTGGGCTGCAGACTGCTCTGGGACGTTTCCTCTGAGATTGTGGGGAAGTTTCCTTCACACTGCTTAATTTAGTAGTACAGGCTACGTAGCACCTTAGTTGACTGTTTTGAGAAATGAATAATGAAAATAGGTGTTAGATAGTTCATGAATAGTAGAAGCAGAGCTTTGGTCTTGTGCACAGGCTGTCAAAATCAGGATTCCTGTGCCCATGAGGAAAACATGTGTAAACCTGGTAGATTAGATGGCCTACACTCTCCACTGGCGTAAACCAACTGATGATTTAACCTTTACCTATTGTCAGCAAGAGACAAGAATGCCAAGCGCTTTCCAGCGCTATGTGTTTCCATTTATTATGAAAATAAAAGCTTCTGGCAATAGTACAGTCTTCAGGTTAGAAGAAAATGAGTACTTTAGAAGATGCCTGACTTACCCCAGAGCAAATAGAGTAGTAGGCAGCTTCTCAAACTTCTTGGTAGGATTTTTTTTTACACCATACTTTGTGCATTCTTGTCATGCATTGCCAACATGCCATATGCTTACAACACATGGTAAAAGCATGGGTAAGAAAATGTGATTGTGACATGTAAAGACAACTCTGGATCCGTAATACTTCTGAGCTAAAATACATTTGTGCATTTGTTATATAAGTTTAGAGGATATCTTACTGAAGCTCTTTGGATGTATATCACTAGAAAGGATAGAGTAATTCCAACTTAGCAGACTCCATACAAAGAGAGCAAGGTTTGTATCAAGTGGTTAGCAGCCAGGATTTCAAGGGTGTAGTCCATAGTTTGCCACCGAATCTGAGAAATTAATGCTAGTCACTTGAGTGTCCTGTGCCAATTTTACTCCATAAAAACATATTTAACTAATTGTTTGCGAAGTGTTTAAAAACTATATGCATGTATGTACCAAAGAACTGAAGTGCTATATCTGTGATTTGTGTAATGGCCTGTTTTCTGGATGTAAAGAGTGGCAGTACCCATCTCCAAGAGTTTTTACCATAAAGATGCGAGGTAAAAAATGAGTAGGAGAGAAAAGGAGCTAATGAGGAGTAAAAAAGATTTACCCAGGGTCAGACACAAAACACTCAGTGACAGATTTGGAATAAAATCCAGGCTTCCTGCATTCCCAACCAGTTTCAAACTCACTAGATCTTGCTGTCTTCAGCTACCACTGTTACTCATCTCCCTGGAGAACTGGGGAGCCTAGCAGCTGTCCTTGGGTAGTGGCATATGGGGTAGACTCCTCTTCAGAAGTTATTGCGGGAGTTTCTCTTTTCAAACACACCATTAATAAAGCCAACTGCATTTAAGAAAAGTATGTGATAAAAGAAAATGCATGAGAAATTGCAGTTACGGACTTTAACCTACTGACACAGTTAGAAAGATGGTCTCTGCAGGCTCCATCTATGACTGAGCAGAGAAAGAGGCTCTTTCATAGGGCTGTTGAGTGAAAGAACATAGTTAAGGTGCCTGAGTCAGACCAGTCGTTCATGTATGTGTATTTATAAGTGTGGACATCGAGGCTTGGCAATTATTTTATATAGTTGATTGAATAACATTATGTTACTTATCCCCACTAAAAATATTAATAAGAATGCAAGATTACCTGCCACCAAACAATATGCAGACTTCTCAGAGATAATATGTATGACAGCTTTTGTCACAGACACCCAGGCAGAAGCCACTGCAAACCCAGTGTTAGTTCATTCCTTGCCTCTCCTTTTGCCTCCCTTCTCTCAGCAGGCACTGGGCTCATCACAAACTGAGATGAGAGAAAGGAAAGCTACACTTCATTTATCATCCCTTCAAACTTTAAAACCCAAGCGGTCCCTCAGATCAGACACATTTGATTTAATTCAGTCATCTAACAATAGAAAACAGAGCCAAGGCTAACATACATTTTTGTTCATTTACTGTGCCCCCAGAGGGTTCATAATGGAGTTTACTGATACCTTGTTGGCAATGATGGTGAAATACTCCAGACTTTAACCTCCAGAGATTTCAGCATTCATGCTGACAGGAGTGCAGATATAAAAAATCACAGAACCGATGTCTTCACTTCCCTATCTGCATTCCTGGGGCTTAACATTCACTCACATGCAGTTTCAGGGCTTGCTTAAAGAAATTGTACTGAAAATGTCAAATATATGAGTCTGCTCCTTCCTGGCTGATGAGAAGGGAGATTTTGAAGAACTGGTGCTGCTCACAGCCAGAGCACTCAATGCCTTTGTCAGGAAAAGGTACATCCCATTCTTCTTCAAAATGTGGAATAATGCAGTGCATGCTAAAGAAACTCATTTTGGGTACGTCAGTGAGGTCCTCCCCACTGTGTGCTTCCAAAACCAGTGGAGAGTGCATCTTTGTCCCATAAGGATATGAGTTTTCTCCCTTGCAGAATCCCCATGTGCAGTTATTAGCAAATTGTAAAGCAAAATTAACTCAACCAACAGACATGTCCAGATAACAGGTAAAGCTCTGGAGTCTCTTTGACTACACGTGGCCTTGCATTTTCTTCTGTGGTGACCCACTGCTTTAGGACAGTGTTGGCTGAAGCAGTGTTTAAGAAACAGCATGACTTGTGAATGTAGAGTTTTGTTGGAAAGGTTTCACGTAACTTCATTTTTCACTATTAAACATTAACATTTCTTTAAACATTTCTGCTTGGCATCTGTGTTGCCAGTCCTTACCTAAACATGGTTCTGTCATTTTGACCAAGGACAGTGTGCATATACCATGTGGTCTCATATTCAAGAAACCACCAGCAAAACAGTAGAACATATTTGAACAGCAGGCATTGTGTGGATGTGAGGTGCCCTCCATGCCAGGTTGACTTGGTGAAAAGACAATCTATTCTCAGTCTTGATCCCTTGTGTTCAAGGTGCTCAGCTGTTATCCTTTTATTTCTAAAGAAATCATTTACAACTCCAGAAAGGAGTCTGTAGTAACAGCTCTATGTTTAGAGCCTTTTAGAGCTCTTGTAAGACTAAACCTCATTTGTGCAGAGCTAACAACATGGTGGCAGTGAACATGTTGAGAGCCTGAAAACACAATTAGCCCCAAAACTGTGCAACCTGATTGAATTATTGACACATCTGATAGAGCCAGAGCTGGGAGAATAGCTTCTGAGAAGTTGAAAAGAAGGGGAAAAGACTCTAGGGCCTGATCTTACCTGGTTTTGTTTTGTGACCAGCACCCTCGATCCTGTGGTGTGCCCATCTCCAAGAGCATAGGGATCCTGATTCCTCTCCAGGCACGTGGGCTTGGAGTTATAGAGGCTGTTTGCCTAAATTTTCTGGAACAGTGAGTCTCAGAAGGGTCATCTGGTATGAATGACATGGATGGAACAAGGTGAAGCTTTCTTTAAGCTGGTAGTGTTTCTCATGTAGATTTTTTCTTGTTGCTGGTTTTGTATTTTTGTAAGCAATTGAAAGTAGTCTATTGTGATACTAGCTAAGAGGCAAATTGAACAAAAAATGGGCTATTTGGGCACTATTATGTTAGAATAAATTTGGCAGGTAGTTGCTGATTAAATTAGAGATGGGTTTATTCTGAATCTGAGATCCGAACACAGAAATCTAAAGAGTGTTTAAACCGTGAATAGAAAAGGCTAAAATCAATTTCCAGGCTTGAGCACTGGTGCTATGTCTGGTCCTCTGTATGCACATGTTCTCCTAATAGTCTTCCTGTCCTTAAGCTGCAGGAGTAGAGTGTCAAGAGCCTAATGGGAATGAATCCCCAAAGGTGACAGCAAGACTCTTGGTCCTCTAGGAGAGCAGTGGCAACCTGCACATAGTTGGGATGCAGCTTTCTAGGATTAAATCCCCCAAGGTATCCATGGAAGTACTTATAATGAGAATTTTGCTCTTTTCATTTTGCTGTTGGATTCAAATCTGGATCCCTCCTGTTGTCAAGGTTTTCGAACCTTGAATTTTAATTTTGATGAATTTATCACCAGCCACCCTTTGCACACGGTTGTTTCCATCTATTTCTGGACATACTGGCTGTGCTGGGATAGCAAACGGTAGGAGAAGATATTAACTTAAATGAGCTACATGAAACAGATTTCTGTCCGTGTCCCCTCGGCATTTCTTGATAACAACACTGTCAACAGATCTAAACATTGTCAAGATGTGTGAAAAGAAGCTAAGTTTATGCCTGTGACTAGAACTTTTCAGAGAATGGGCTTCAAAAAGTTTTCATGTTTTTATTTTTTCAACATGCAGGCAAATTTCCTTAGAAAGTAGATACTTTTTGTAAAAATTTAATTTTAGTCAGAACACCAGTTTTTCTGTTGGAAGAGATTTGTTAGGAAAATGTTGACAGGCTCTTCTTGGTGAGTAAGTGGTTTCAGCATTTCATTACATAAATTATAGAGTCTGCTAATGGAAAAAAGTCCAGTTTAGATTTAAGAATTCTGGTGGATGGTGGTGACCAGATTTTCACCAATACTCTATATTCTTTACAATGTTAATGACTCAGCCCTCATCGGGTGCCCTATGCAGTAAATACTTAGGATAGGTCAACAAGAGAGAACCATTTTGTATACAAGGCTAAAAGATGCTTACTCAAAGGATAAAGTTAATCTTTGCATGAGTTCATAATACTTTTGCACAAAGATGAAGTGAAGTTTATAAACTTTGACACTAACACAAGTCTTTCACCCTAGGTTCCCCAGCATAGCTTTTTCTCAGCAGTCTATGTGTGCAAGAAAAAGCAGACGGAAAACAGCACACACAATTGTTCCTTTTGGGAGAGGAGGAAAGAACAAACGTGTGACACGTTACCCATGTTGTTTACTGCTCTACTGGAAGGTGCTCTGATACTGCATAATGCAAGAGATTGAATAGAAACACTTTTTACTACATTGTCAGATTCTTACTGCCCTTTTTCTGGGATCCTGTCAAAATGAAATATATGGATCTCCTCACATAGTTCTCCAAGAAAAGATTTTACGTAACAGTAGATGACAATGTGTAAGTGAAAATTTTTAGAAAAATTTTTAGTTTGTCCTTGTAGATAAATTATTTCTGCTAGCATAGGAAATGAAATTATTTATGTATGTTTGCATACATTCTTTATTACATTAAATACATTCCACTTTATGGTATATATTTGACATTTATATTAATTTCTTTGGTGCATGCATTTCTGTGTGTCTGTGTCTCAAAGAAGTTTTGAACTTTTCTGCCTGTTGATTCGTTCCTAGTTGTGGGCTTGATCCAATATTTAAGCAATGAATGTCAAATTTCGGGGAACAAGCAGTTTCTTCTCACACAATTCCTTTCATATAAAGTAACTTCCTTTTTTGCGAGTTAACTAGAGCTAACTTTGCCTGCACCTCTGCTCTGGTGTCTTAGAGTTGCTGCCTGCTTAAGTGCTTCTGAGCAGCCTGGCAATGGGATGGGGGAAGAGGAGTTGCTCTTGCCTGTAGGCAAGAGAAAGGAAGGTAATTATAGGCTTTCTTTACCTTGTAGTGAGTGTAACCTATTTGATAGGAGTGGTTTTAATGAGCCAAATCACAAATACTAGGGTGCTGAATTCAGGTTGTGCTAAAGTGTGAAGCTCCAAATGTGAGCCAGGCAAACAGTTCACAGTTTGTATATATATATCTATGTGGCTGATGATGCATTTTACCTCTGACTCTAGGGAGATCTCCTTGGCATTTTTCCGTCAAAGACCTCAATAGTTTGTTTTCAAGAGGAAGGGTGATTCTGAGGTCCATTAAACACAGTGAGATTTCCTCATGTATTACAATTACAAAACCTCCTGTGTTAGGTAGAGTAACTTTTTTGTTGAGTCATTGGATTAGACTAAGTAAATGTGCTTATATTTGTTTATAAATCACTTTAACAAATAAGCAGCATCCCATAGCGCAATTTACGTTCTTTAGATAATTTGATAATTGCAGCATTCCTTACAGTATTTATATGAGGAGATTGGCAGTTCATAAATGTTAAATTATACTCTTTCTGCCTATTTGCCAACTGCATAAAATTACTGAACTAAATCTTGCAGCTACCAGAGTAACATAGCTTAAGCAACAGTAAATTCTGAAATACAGCCATCCTATGCAATGCAGCTCTAAATAAATTGATGTCAAATACCATCAGTTCTGTGAAGAGATACTACCTGTTATTCAAAATGGATACAGCCATGCTACAACTGCAGTGCATTAGGGTTATTTGCTCTGCCCTCAGAGTTGTTAAAGAATTTCTAGCTAAATTTTTCTAGATGGGTTCATATTCATAGGAAAACTGTCTTTTTGTTTGTGCTTAGTTTTGGAGAACAGCCTTATCTCGATTGTTTGATAAAACATGTTCCTATTCTTAATTATTCCTCATTATTATGTTTTGATCTTTATTTTCACTGGTTTATAGTATTATTCAGGCTTGGTTCAAAATATCTGCTGAGTTTTGTTTGGTTTGGGGGTGTGGTTTTTGTTTTGTGTTTGTTTTCTTTTTGTTTAACCAGTGAATGCAGAAGAAAAGCCCAGCGTTGCAGTTCTGCAGCTATTCCAAGTGAAGTTTATTTTGGTTTTGTTGTCAGGGAAAAATAAAAACATGTATTTATAATACAAATCTTAATGATCAGAAACCTGGATGGACGGTGTTGGTGTTCTCTAGCAGCTTGCATTTATTGATGTATATGTCGTATTCCTTTCCACAGTATTTGCTCATGATCCTTTCCACACCTTAGAAGCTTTGAGCTCCTTTGATAATGAAAAGAGACAGAATGGGATTTTTTTTCTTTTTCAATTTGGCTTTTTTTCTCCCTCGAATGTGGTGTCCAGATATGCCAGCAACAAGCAGCACAGCCTAGGCTGAGGCGAGCAAGGCAGAATGTCAGCATATGGATTCCTCAAGCACCAATCTGGTGCACAACTCTCTTAAGCCAGAGAACAGGACAGGGCACTTGACCCATCAATGTTATTCTGCACAGAGGTTGCTCCCTGGAATTGGTGATCGTGGTAGTCTTGATTTCCCTGCGGTGGTTACAGGCTGAGTTGGTAAGTCGCAGAAGTATTCCTTTACAATTGAATTGTGGTTGGCATGCAGAGCTGCATTTGATGGTCCTGTATGTGAACCTTGTATATTCTTTATTTTTTTCCTTTTAAACATAACAGAATTTAAGTTGCAGTCTTATTTATTGAATATGAGCATACAGTTAAATTCTCAGGCAGGAGTTATTAGCATTTTGCCTTTGTAACCATTTTCTAATCATTGTGCAGATGAAGTATTTCAGGATGAGAAAGTTAGTGTAGTTTTTTAGCAAGTACCTCAGGCAATTTGCTGACATATATCAGTGCACTTGTCAAATGCTTTGACACAGATGTCTAGTTTTGGCAACCACAGAATTTGAATATCCTACCCTGTACATATCTATTCATAGAGTCAATTCAGATCCGGTGTAGGTGGGTGCAACTTCATTGACTTCAACTGTGAGGCAGCCGCCTGTACTTGAGCTGAATTTAGGCTTAAAGAAGTGTGCCCAAGAACAGCCTGGAGACCACTCAAAATGGTCCTCCAAGACCTGCTGTCTGCTTGTGAGCAAGGGTGTATCACAGGTGCTGCTGAGCCACTGGGGCCAGCCATGGCAGTGATGGATTGGCTGGCCTTGCCTTTCCCCTCCTCTATGGGAAGGTAATTTGAAATTGGAGCCAGCCTGGGTGATGGGGTGGTCTTGCTTTTACTCATGCTCAGTTTTGATCCTTACCCTCTGGCTGTTGCGTTGCTTCTCCAGTTGGCCCAAGAGCCACTGTGTTAGTTAAGACTCTGTTTCATCTTATAGAGGGCTTTGTTGGCCGCTGTAAATATCCTAAACATCAAAAAGACTCTTCATTCTCCCTCTGGCCAGCTATTCTGACTTCCTGCAGCTACAAATCCCCAGGATTATTAATCATTACTATTACTCACTTAACTGAGCTTCTCACTAGTTTCCCAGTAGGCGTTGAGAGGGAGGGTTTCTTTTCCACCCTTGGTGAAGCAGCCACCCCAAACCATCACAGCGATGATGGTCTGGGCTGATGTCACAGAGGCCCTTTGTCACCTCAATTAGTCCCAGTCACTTTGGGTACCCTCCAGAACATACAGTTTCCCTTCTGCTGCCCCAAAACCCTTCCAGGGAGAGTTTCACATTGCAGAGAGGACAGCCAGGAAATGAATGCCGGCAGGATCAGCCTTAACGTACTTGCTAATATCCCATGGGTCTGTGGTGGCTGGTACTGCCTCTGCAGCTGTCACTTCCCCACTCCGTGATCCTCCACACCATGAAATATGTTAGTGTGGCTGGAGGGGAGAGGGGGGCACGTGTCCCTCGTGTTGCCTGTAATTTCCTCTTCTGCTACATCCCAGTCCGGAGCTGTTGGGTCCCCTTTCCTGCCTGTCGCATCAGGGGTGGCCTGGTGAATGCATTATAGTTTGGAGCAAACCCCCAATATGAGCATATTAATATTTCTAGACATTGGGATTTGCTAAAGATTTGACTTGTTTTAGCAGTGCTGTGAGAGAAGAATAAAAATATTGTTGTAGATGTTTGCCTGTAGATAGAAACACAATTGCTGTGGTATATTTGGGTTTGTCACTTCATATTGTGTCCAGATTTGATTTTTCTCAAGATGGCAGTGAAGTGAAACCCAGTGGATTGACACAATGTCTTCGCTTGTAAATCATTGTGCTGAGCTGTCCTGCTGCTATTGGAAATAATCACGAAATACAGCACTACATGACACAGACTATCCTTTGGTTTGAAGAACACAGTGTTAATTTTATGCTCTCCTTTTACATAAACACCCTCACTTGCACCTTAACAAGCCCCCAAACATTGGTTACCAAATGACCATATTATATCAACCCCCCCCTTTTGTTCACTCGCTATAAAATTGAACAACTGGGACTGAGAGAATTTGGCCTCTGTCCAAAACATGGCTAGATGCATCTGCATTTGGCTTTGTGCCCAAAGATATAATATTCAAATGTGAGTTGTCCTTAATTTTTGTTTAAATCATCCTTTTTATTTTTTTCCTAGGGAGGGTGCAGTGCTTGCAAGATGTTTTCCCCTCTTGTCTGATTTTTTTAAATGTAATTTCTATCTCTTCTTTCACCATGGAATTCCAAAGAGATGAAACCCAGTGGGACTGTTTAGAAATTAAATCCCCCCCCCCTGAAACTATTCTTTCATAACCATTTAATGTTTCATAAAGAATGGCACCATTTCTTTAGTTTCTTTTAAACATTCTGTGAAGTATAATGGAAAAACTTATTTCTCTGATTTTTTTATTTAAAGGGCTCCTATTACCTACTAAGTTCTAAGGATTTTCTGCTCAGACAGCTTTAGCTGATACTGCTGCTGGTTAATAATTATAAATATGCTATGGTCAGTAAGGGCTTAGTACAGACTGGGGGGGGGACACCTTCTGTAATGGCAATGCGGTTTGGGTCAAATTAGTGCAGATCTTTGCCGGCAATGGAGTTGCACAGAAATCCTTTGTGCATGAAGCTGCCTGTAATTGAAGCAGGACAGGACTTTATGAAGTGGCACAGTACAAAATCAGCTGCAAATTCAGTCTTGTCTTGCACTTCTCTGTTCATGCTGCCCTAAACTCAATGACATAAAGGGAGGAGAAGGCCAATGGAGAGTGTGACCTTCGGCTGAGGAAACATTTGCTGTATTTTTCCATGCTGTAGTTGCTGTTATTAGTACTGATAATTCTTAGCAGCAGTACCAATTAGATTGGTGTAAATAGAGATTATAACGTGGTTAGGGATAACACAATTGGCGATACGTGTATTTAGTAAACAAGACTGTCAGCATGTATAAAACATCAGCAACATGTTAAAGCTTGATATTTCATAAGACACCAGAGCATGGGGATTGCTTTGAGACAGCAAGCTGAAAAAACATTTCATTTATAAATGAATTGTGTTTTAGTGTTATAAACCCCAGCAGGCAATTCACTCATTGGGGCTAATCATTCAAAATCTGCTCTTCTTTGGTAACAAGCTGAAAGAGAGACAGACCAGCATTTCCAAAGACATTGGGGGTTTTGTAAGTCCTTAGGAACAAGTTTATTCTAGCTTTATGTTGTTTTGGTTTTTTTTTATTTAAAACTCACTGTCTTCTGTATCTGGAGAGCAGTCTAAAAGATTGGATTTATTAGTATTTTCCAGATTTACATAAACTGTTATGTAAATAAAGATAAATATGGAGACTTAAAATACATACCATGTGTGCCGGAGGAATTAAGCATCTTTTTTAGACACCTGATCCAACAACCTTGATTGTGGTATTTAAAACCAGGTAGAGTGAGTCATTAATTGTAAATCAAGTGCTTGAGTGGCTGAAGCAGTTAACAAAAGAAGTTTATGCTTATTGTCGAAGTATTTCTGAAACTGAATTGGTCAGTGTTTGGTCTCAGGCTTTTGTTGCTGTGTTTTTGCAATACTGTGATCTGAATGGGAGATCTGTAGCTTGTCGGGGCTGGCAAGATGGATTGCCAGCATGCTGAAGCAGAAGAGGTTTAAGTCCTAGTAGGTGGATGTGAAAACTGGAGTTGGTGTCAATAAATGCTGATCTCCCAGAGGTAACCAGGCGCAAAAGATATCATCTTGTTATAATTTATGAGGGATCAGCTTTTACTGAAACTGACTCTGAAAAATCACATCCATGGCTCGGCATTTTCCTTTCCTCCTCTTTTCTCTCTACCTCCCTGCAGTGGTACAAGACTTTTTCTTCCAGCTGTAACTGTAAATACAGTACAAATCTGGGACACTTATAGTGGCTGTGGATATGCCATATTCAGCATTTGGAAAATGAAGCAAAGTGCCAAGAGAAACTATTCAAACAGCTTTCTGTAAAACTCTGGTCTTGGTTGCCACATGAGTTGTAGTTGGCCAGCACTGGGAGGAGACCCAGCAAAATCAAAGAACACTATTACAACACACTGGGCATAACAATGTGTTCCTGTCCTTTTACTAGTTTCAAAAAATGTCTCTATACAAAATGGTGTTTTGCTTCAAGCTCTGGGAAGGTAACTCTTTCTTAAGTGATATAATGAAGGTCACTTAGAAATTGGAACACATGAATGATGTAACTGAGTCCTTTTGTACTGATAGCACAAAAATAAATGTTGGAAGATGATGAGACCAGAAACATAGCATAATTAAAAAAAAAAAAAAAAAAAAAAGCTGAAACTGGTGATGGGGGGGGTGTGTGTGAATAAGGCAAAATAGATGTACATCTGGATGGAACAAAATAGTCACACACTTATCTAAGTCAGAAGGGGAAACTATTTCTCCCAATTTGATGTCCTCTCTTTCCCAGGTTGTTCTAACTTGGGAGAGAGATGACTTCATCAGTAGATATTCATCCATACAGAATCTATTCCTTATACTTTTTGTGTCTGGCATGGTAACTTCCACAAATGAATTATCACAAGTGGGAGCAATTTCTTCCTTCAGGTAACGATATTTTTCAGCAACTGGTACTCTCCCTTAACCACCAGCAAGGAGGTTACTGGAAAACAGCATCAAAATAATATTGCTTGTCTTAAAAAAAAGGTAATGGAGGTGGACCTGATTTGTATATATTGCTGTTAAATTATAGAGCAGCACCAATGAAGCATGAATCGTCACCTGCTGACATTTTGTTCAACTGATGGCCACAGAGCACAGTATCTGCACTGATAGACACTGATGCCAGGTTCAGTGGAGATGTAGAGATACAGAAGGATAAAGATCAGAAAAGCAGATGCTTGGTATCATTTGACCACCTGGGTGTTGTAATTTCTCTAACGAGTGATGTTGTGTGTGTCTACACCAGGAGACTCTAGCTGCAGATGATGGGGATAGTGTAAGAGGTAGCACTCCAGCTGCATGAAGCTTCCATTCCTACCACTTGCAGGTCTCCTATGGAAGAACACATGGCAGATCTTCAGGATGCTGGAACAGTGAGGACACCAAGTTGTTTCTGCCGAGAGACCCTGGGACCCTCCTCGTGGGAAGGGAGGTAGACTGAGCACTTCTTATTGCTGCCTCACAAAAGTCACATGTGAATGTGGAGGTCCACGTGCCACTGCAACTGAATGTTTCTGCTTGAGACAGCAGGTTGCTTATAAGCAACTGCAATGTGCACTGTCAATATCCATCAATCAGTATTATTTCTAAGTTTGACAAGGAGATAGTTGTGGGGAGGCTGTCCCTTGTGAGGTTCAGCCATGAAAGGCTAGACCCAATGTCTGTATTATAGAGGCTCATGCTTCCCTGTGCTGACCAGCTGACACTCAGATACAGCTGTAATGAGCTGCTTGGTTTTGAGTCATTTCTGTACAGCGCAAGTATTGTTCAACTTCCCCTTATTCACTGTGAACAAGTGCAGGGGCTGAAATGCTTATGATTGTACTTCAGTGCAGATGTTTGGGTTTTTTTCCACTCATGCTTATCATGTGTCTTTTGCTCAGCTGCTGTCTGAGTCTTTCCCACAGCACCTTCTCTATCCCATCTTTGGTGCAGTTCCCTATGGCAATAGCTATGCCGGCTCTCCTTTCAGCTGCCTCCTCCGCAACAGTCAAGCTCTTGTGAAAGCAGCTCGAAAGCCTTCCATCAGATATTTGAGTGACTGCATTATGGACATCATGGATCACATATGCATGCCATATCACTAGATTGTGCTGTCTGATGCTAATTTTAGGTTACAGATTTTCTCAGGAACAAACGAGTTTTTCTATGGCTTGTGCAGCACTAACTTCACCTTTAGTGCCACATGGTTACTGAGAGGCAGACACAATTTTTTCAGCTGGCTACTTTTACTGCCAATTTTCTCTGAAAAATGGGTTAGGTCTAGCTTACGACAAATCTTTTGTGCCCATTTTCCCACATCTTTTGACTTTTGTTTTCTCCTTAAAGCTTCTCACATGTCTAGGGAGAGTTTTTTTCTTCTCCTTGGGAAGGAAAGACTCTTCCTATAACATTTCCCTTTCCTTGGTGATTTGCTTTCCTTTAAAGCTGTGGCAGCCATTCTTTATGTCCTTGCTCAGTGAAATCCTAAGAAGCTCCACTGACTGCAGTGAACGCCACTTTCTGTCTGAATTCCCACAGCAGTCCTAAGGCAGCCGTAAAACTCTTTTGACTTTAGGAGAAAACGTGATGTTTGATCCTTACAAGATAGTTGTTCAATATTGGATTCTTATTCCAAAATCCCAGTTAAAGGCAAACATGGAAAGTTCATTATCTAACATACATAATGTAACAGCCACAAAAATAGCGTAATGTAACAAATTATGTGCTTTCTGAGTAGGAAAAAAAGTCTAAAATGAAAAGCCATTTCTCAGGAACAGCTTTAAAAAGTAAATTCTACTTAGGAAAAGGGCCAATGCCATGGGCATGGCAAGGTTCAAGGTGGAAAAGTGATAATTCAGTGCTTTTTCACCTCACAGATGCTTAGTTGTCATTGAAGAGAACATATGAGAGAAGTGATGCTGAGTGACCTATCCCTGTGGCTGCTACATAGTGTAAGTGCGAGATACTCTCTGATTTGTTACTGGAACAGGGATGCATACAGCTCTCAAAATGTAGACCATCATTTCAACCCCAGAGAGCTCTTGGGTCTTCCAAAATGGCTAAAGGAAAAGACCTACATAATTCACAAAAGAAACATCTTTTGATATTTTTGTTTGCTTGAGTCAGCAAAATTAAAGGTATATTTGTTATTATTTCTTATGTGTTTTCTCCTTTTCCCCCCTCCCCACAGAGTAAGAATTTTGATGAATAAGCAACTGACAATCACACGATTTCTCTAGGTCCTCTTTGGTAGCAAGAATATTGAAAAGTTAAGAAATAAAAATGCTGTAAGGGTGTTTCACCTTGTCAGTTTTCCCCTGTATTTCAGCTATCCAAAAGAGATTTTCATTCCAAAAGGGTAAATTAAATCTGTCATTTCTGCTATTCTTCCAAAGACCCACTTATCACAACATACACAGGGGTAGATAGGGGTTACTCAATGAAGTCTATCTTAATTTAGTTTAACTATACAGGTTGTCTTTCCTCCCGTACACAATAATCAAATGCTTTATTGGCTTGGCTTCTGATGAGCTAGGACCCTAGCTTGGAGTGTAGACCTGGATCTATCTTGACAATCGGATCTGATTTTACCACGTTCGTTTGTTTTTTAACAGACATGTAGAAAAACCTGGTCACACTCAGTATCTGTCTGCTATGGTACTTTGCTTCATGTTTGCCTGTGAGCAACAGGTCAAGCACAAGACAGTGAAACACATTACTATGGAATCTAGCCTCATTTATTTTAAAGTATTCAACATCTCAACCTTTATTATAAAAATTGTGCATGCATGTTTCCCTCATGCAGTTTTATTCCCTGCTTGCTTCTGTACTGTGTACATTATAGAAAAATATCTTTTTTTATAAGAAATACTCTTGTCAGCTCGGACTGCCATCCAAGAGTCCGAATGCTATCTTATCTTGTTATTAACCAACACCAGCAGTGAAAATGTCTTATTTTCCCCTGCCACAGCTTTTTATTCGAGATTAGACTTACCACAACTTTAGGGTTAACACACAACCCATGTGTTTTAGAATCAGTTGTTAATGCTGCCTCCTAAAAAAAGAAATAGCCAAACTCATTCTCTGTTATTTTGTCTCTGCAGAGCAGGCAAGGAGCAGGAGCAACAATAGCAACAACAAAGATTTGATGTCTAAGCAGATAAAATCAACAGCAGTGATAAAACTTTTTCTAAATGCCTTTTTTTTTTTTTTTAATTCAGTAGCAATTATTCCTTTTGTTAAAAATACTTATGATATTTTAGGATTTATGCATAGTTTCTTTAGCAACATGAAGGTTCTGCATTTTTCTTTCCCCAAAATAAATAGCATCACATATTCTTTCCTTTGTGAAATATGCAGTTTTCCCATAGGAAAATAATAAAATTCCCTAATAACTTTGTTAAATTGTTTGCAGGTGTCAGTCATAAGTATAGACATGCATGAACCAAAATAATGGTTGTATAATATTAAGAAATCATAAAACAGAAATATAGCATGAATAAACTGAAACATCAAGGGGTCCTGAATGTAGTTCCAGTCTTTTGTTTCAGATGGTAATCTCTGTACTGTGCATGCATCTCCCCTGTTCAAATGATATAGTGACCTGCTGTAATTTCATTTTAATAGTGTCTAGATTTAGGGTTTTTTGAGAAAACAAATATTCTGCTCCAAAGCAGTGTCAAGAGCTGTGTTCTTGATGTATTACAGAAGATATTTAGTAATGTGCTTTTTTGTCTAACATAGAGGAGTATTTTGATTCCCTAATACAAAATGCAGTGAACTTTCCTTAGCATCTGTGTATATCTGTACTTTCACTAGAGAAGCTTTCTAGAATTCTTGACATTTAGCTTCAAGAGCAGTATTTATTGTGCAACATGTTTACTTTTTCTTTCTTGATGCTGCAATAGCTTTCTTAACAGCTTAAGAAAGAGTATTTGTTTCTATTGAAAGGCGGCTATCTCACTTTTCCTTGCTGACTTAGAAACAAATGCAGTTGCATGGGTTATTTGCCTTGACTTCACGTGGGGTACTGCTGGTAACAGAAACTAAATAGGAATGTTTCTTATACAAGGGGGTAAAGCAACAGAAGAAAACCCTTTCTGTGGCACTTCGTGCTAATTTAATCTTTCACTCTCCACACTCAAGCTTTCAAGAGCAAGTATTTGAAATGCAAGAAAGGTACATGCCTCAGTAAAATGTAATGGATATTGCATACTTTAAGCAACTCATCAAATATAGTGTCCAGATTTCCAATGTTGTACACAGCTCTGTGTGTGCAGCAGGACATGCATCACCAAACTATTTCAGGTCTTGGACTGAAATATTGCAAAGCTCTCCATAAACGCAGTGAGTGGTCTGCATTTATCCAGGCTCAGGCTTCTGATGACAGAGAAGGGTACACACAACTGACATCATGGCCCTGAAACTATTCTAACCTTAGAGCCAATATAGCTTTCTGATGAGCAGTTTTAGAGTTTAGAAGAGGCTGTGGCTGTTTAGTGGATTGGCCATGGTAGATGTTGAAGAGGGTCTCGTCACCCTTCTTTCTTCCTGCAAGCATGCCTGCTGCTCCTTGAGGGTTAGGAAGGAGTGTGCTCCTTCAGAACAGGTGCTCCAACAGAACAGATCCTTACAGGAATACATTGCTATACAACAAAATCCAAGACCATTGCCCTTTTATGCCACCTTGAAAACTCCACTCCACTAAAGATCTAGAGACTGCCTTGGTGCAGCAATGCTATGACTGTAATCCTAAAAGCAATGACTGAGGCAATATCAACTTGGCCTTACCAGTGATCCTAAAATTATCTTACAGGGGTTCTCCCAACAATGCTGTGTGAATACCTCCATGGAAAAGGCATGGCTTTGTTTTGACGAAATGCAGAGTGCTCAGAACGTGCTGCATGTAGACAGTATTTCCCACCTACCCCATCCAACAGCCCATCCTGCACTCATCCTGGAAACTGCTCTACTAATAAGCTGGCTCCTGATATGGTGTCTGCAATCCTTGATCAATTATTTTTGCTAATTTTTCTGGCTCTGAACAAGGACAGCTTTCTGTAAAGTAAGTGCTGGCTCAAGCATTCTCTGCTTTTTCCCTAGGTGTGTTTGCATGTGTGTGCAGTGGATGTATAATAATGTGATATCTCTGCACCTAGAGCCTGGTGATTTTCTCTTGCAGTCTATGTCAAATCATCAGGCATAGTGATGTTGTGCCATGAGATAAAACTCCCTCAAAAATCGGTATACCTTTTGTGGACTGAGACGAGCTTAGCACCCATCAGCAAGCAACAGTTGTGTTATTCTGCTGCAGTGTTGATTTATCTCTTCTCTCTGAGACAGAACCATGATCTGGGGTTTTGTGGAGCAGCATCCATGTCGTGGAGTCCTGTTCAGCCCAGTGGATCACCCACAGGGCTGAAAGAAAAGCCTTTACACCAGGGGTGGCCTGGTCTGCTTTAGGGGATGGTGTGCTCTTTAATGGCTGAGGATTCTTCAAAGTCCCACAACCACTTTGTGAATGTAGCTGGTTGCCCAGGTGGGGTTTTATTTGCATGCCTGGCTTTTGTTTGTGACAATATGCAAATACAAGTGTCCTGCACCTCTGGATAATGACAAGGAGTGGAGTTAATTTTTAAGGAGAAGCTGTATAAGCACAGCACAGTTAAACTTCTTGATGTAAAGAAAGTCACCAATTCACAAAGGAATTTGATTACCTCTATCCATTATACACACACAGTGAGTGATCGTGCTACTAACCATCTGTCATCCATTTCATTTGCATCATCAACACCTGCCCTGTTTATCTGCTACATTCTTTTCTTCGCTGAATTCTTACACTGCTTTAATAAAATACAGAAATGTTATTGTTAAAAACCAATTAATTTACAATCCTCCATAGAGATAGTATTACTTATAATTCAATTTAGCTTCTAATGACCTGCTTTCTTGCAAAATGACTTAATTCTAGTGTCAAAGATTAGTTATTAGACATTACCCTGCTGTACCAGTCATGTACTGCTGAGACAGGCAAAGCAGCTCTAGGTGTCCCTGGTCATTAATCAGAAGTCGGAGACATTTTCCCTTTAACTCATTACAGAACCTGATTTCATCTGCCACTTTAACTCTTTGTTTTACAGAGTATTTTGAATCTACCTTTCCTTGTGTTCTCATATTTGGACCTTTGAGGAGGAGAACAGAGCTGGAAGTCCAATTGCTTTGGAAAAAGCTGTTGTAGCTCATGATTTCTGCTGACCCTTCACTGAGGAGTTCATTTTGCATCTCAACCACTATGTGAATGGGGCCTGAAAAGCAGTACTGTCTTTATCCTACATCAGCTTTGGGGAAATTAACACAACTGGATTTTCCATACAAATATAGCACTAGATGTACTTTCCTTCTTATTAGAAAAAATGGCATTAGGAACATCCACCACAGAGGCCAACCTGATTCCCGGTGAATGCCTTGGCAAGGCAGCTACTGCCATCCTCTTCCTGGGTTTCACAGAAGGCACGGTGAAGCAAGTGGCCAAATCCAGCCAGTGCTCACAACATCAGCTGGGCTCATGGCCATTCAGAAGTGATGTCTTATATACAAACTATGATGTGCAATCTAGGGCTGGGCCAAATTCTTCTTTCTCGCTCTATCCCAGGCAAAGGTTGGCTTTTCTTGCTCATTGCTAGTAGAGCTTCTTCCTCTTTCTCAAGTGTTTGCCGCTTTACTGGGGGTAACCCTATTTGTGGGGCAATTGCAGACTGTGATATGACAGTAAGGATGGATTGAGCTTTGGAAAACAGTCTAAAGCATTATTCTGTGTCTTCGATTTTTTTTATTTTTCTATTTCTGTGATGCATAAAAGAAATACCTGCCATTGAATGAAATTCCAAGTCTGTAGGGCATTTCAGTTGCAAAGAGCATAAGTGTGGCATATACAAATGGATGGATTATATACAGAAAGTAAACCTTTTAAACAATTTATGGCAACTTTAGCTTTTGAACAATTACATGCAGAGTATTTTTAAAATGCAGAACAAAATTAAAAGTACAGGCTCATAAAAACCCCTTCATGGAGATGGCACAACTGGCAGGATTTAGTGTGGAAAAGGTTATTTCTCCTATTCACAGCCAAGTCTATATGCTGCTGTACTACTTCCAATAAAATCTTATTTTTAGCATGTTTGAGTGGTGCAGCTCAGAGTTGCTGAAATTTTTTATTTTCCCAAAAATACAGTCACTTCTTTCTTTTGAAGACTGAGAAGCTACCTGGTGTTATAAAAGGCAAATAATGTCTCATCTGACTTCTTGACAACTGCATGCCACACTGGAAGAATAAGAGATGCTCATTATTTTCCTAAAGCACACGAATTGGCTGTACAGTGTAGGCTGACGAAACAGCTGTCTTCTAAGAAGCAGGGTTTTTTTTGCAATGGACTATCAAGGGACATGTGAATAGTACACCAGACTAACTCTTAAACAACAGGCATTCTTATAAATGAGCAAACTCAGCTACGAGTGCCTAAGAATAACCTCCTCTGGATGGCAGGGGTGGGATATTGCTCTTCACATACTGCAAATGCTAAAGCTTTAC
The DNA here is from genome assembly GCA_024733675.1 of Psilopsiagon aymara. Taxonomy (NCBI): domain Eukaryota; kingdom Metazoa; phylum Chordata; class Aves; order Psittaciformes; family Psittacidae; genus Psilopsiagon; species Psilopsiagon aymara. The sequence continues at coordinate 19,793 of JANRGW010053226.1, forward strand.
ATACAATATTTTTCTGGGTGAATGCTCTGTTTATATAGCTGAGATTATTTGCAGGCAAAATCCATCTGAAACACTAATATCTTAAATACAGTAAGGATCAGCCCTTTGGACAATATGGTAAATCTCTTTGCATAAGCATTCTTAACAACACTGCTTTCCAAATGATATAGACTTATTGCTTCAATCAAACTAATAAATAATTCACATTTCTAAATGGTTTCTACACAGGGTGATGGAGTGTTATGGTAGGATAGGAAACATCCAACTAGAGCCTGAAATGTCTTCAGACATAATCCTAAAATAATCCTGTTTTCAAATGGTAAAAGTTCGTGCCTCCTGCTCAGGCGGCACATCATCAGCATCCAGATCAGGAGTTATGCCAAACTAGCTGTAATCTAATATGGAAATGAGATGTTGGCCTTGATATTGTGTCATTCTTCTGAATGGGATCACCTGCACCCATATCTCCTAGGAGGAAATTTCAAACAGAGTTAGCTCCTTAAACCTTCTAATTAAAATGAGAAATCCCCAGGCTTCCATGACTCAGCCTCGGAAAAAGATTATTAGGAATTTAATAGGGAAAATATCGCATCTCAGACCATCTGTGACCCAGTGCTCTGTGAGAATTTAAAGAAAACTGGAGGGAGGAGGTGCACGCTCCAAAGCACACTCTAGGAGTACTTTGTTGGAGCTGCAATAAATCAACATAGTTAGAGTACAGCCTTTTTCAGATTTAATTACTGTTACATAATTATTAGCAAAGCAGTCTCCTCTGAAACTGTAAAACTCATTACATCAAAAATCCCCAAGCTCCTGATGGAATTTATGAACTAGTTACTTTCTTCCTAGCTCTGGGAAAATGCAAGAGGATGCATTTGGTTTTGTCTCCAGCATTTTTTAGTCTGCGGATCTATTCTGTTCTTCTTAGTTTCAAGGAGCATTCCCTATTTGCCTTTTTTTCTTCTTTTTTTTTTAATTATTATTATTATAAAACGTGTTCATTTGTTTGCTTTTCTGCTCCTGGCATAGAATTTAGACACAAGCACTTGGGGACAGATACCCTTTCCCCCTTCACTGAAAGGGATTCACATCTCATTTCCTCCATCACTCTAGCAGCTACTGTTTGAGCTAAAGCTCAGATTCCCTCATGGAGATGCCAAAGAACAAAATTTTCATTGTCTTTTCCCAGAGGTTTTTCTGTGAATACACAGCTTTAAAACCTGCCAATGATCTGAACAAATTGCCACTAGGGAAGGCTATTTGGAGTCTATATCAAGCAAGCCTGAGGCCAGCCCTTCCTGACCATTGCTGCCTAGTTTTGATACTGTTGACAGCTGCCTTCTGGCTCTCCTGTAGGACACCAAAGAGATTGCACAATGCCCTAATAGACAGGCTAACCCTTAAATCCACGACTGAAGTAATAATAGACATTCCCTTAGACAGCTGAGAGAACAAGTGAAGAAAGGTAGTGGCAGTGGCTCCTTTAGGGTCCTATTATTTCACAGCGGGTGGGGCTGGGCTGAGCAAGCAGCAAGGCCTCAGCCCAACCAGGTGAAAACAGCTACAACAATCCTTCTTCTGCTTCTTCCCTCAGCCAGGAAATTACATTTCTTAGCTGACTTTGTGATAGTACAGGCTAGCTATCAGTCCTGTGATGTATTCCTAAAGCTAAGCCTGATGTTGACTGCTTGTGAGCTCAGGAGTTACAAGTCTAGGGAAAGCAATATAGTTTGTTCATGATAACTCACAACTAATCAATGCTTTTGTGCTACAGCACAAAGCTGAAAACACATTTGCCTGTTGAAAATGCTGTGACAATGTCATTGCCAGATGATGGAAGACTGGCATGCTTTTCCTTGAGCTGCTTAAATAAGTTTGTGTTATCAGGGAGTAACCAGTCTCCCTGCATTCACCTGCTCCAAACTATGACTTTCTGAATTTATAAATTGGCTTGTTCTTTCATGCAAAATTGCAAATCTTACCGTGGTAATTTTATACATGACAAAGTTTCTTGTCTCAATCCATTATGTAGACATAATTGTGAGGTAAAATGTGCCCCAGAGTTTAAACTAGTGATTTAAGAAAACTTGAGAATCTGAGCTACACTGGGTCAGGAACATAGAGATATTCACTTCTGCTCTGCATTTAATATAATTCAATTATCTTCATAGATATTTCTTTTGGTAGATACTGCAGGTTGCAAACCAACAAGAAATCAATGCAAGACAGTCAAGTATAACTTCATTTTGCATAACATTTTAATGTGATCTGGATACTAAAATGTTTAATAGGGTTAAACGATACATTTATGATACCCAAAAAGAGATAGCAAGGAAGGAAACAAAAATGAATAGGCAATCTCTTTCCAAAAGAAGGGATATGGCTGAAGGATCAGGATGTGCATTTCATACGGCGCTAGCTGAAGTAAAGTTTCCTGCTCTATATTTCTGGTAAACAATAGATGAACAGATGGTTTAGGGAGAAGGGAGAGACAGTTTGGAAGTGGATTTTAAAATGAAGGAGGAGTCAGAGTTTAATGAAAATAGGGTTAGATGACTGATTATTTTTTATTTTTTAAATATTATTTTTCTTTTCTCCCTAGGAAAAAGCAGTTGCTTGAAGTGTTCTGGAGAAGCAAGTCTTGAGGAGCTTGTAAAAAGAAATTGCAACAATTAAGGTAAGAGGAATGTAATCTTTGTTGGTGTGCTGAAGAAGAAAACTTTGTATATGAAACAGAATGTAAAGACAGAACATGAATCCTAGTGCTGTTCCTGGAGTTTATTTCAACTGCAGAGATCTTTGCCCAGATCTAGGACAGGGACGAAAGAAATAAAAGCGTCCTTGAGGACTCTCTTCTTATCTGAAGAAATCTAAAGCATTTCACTAGAAAATTGTACTGAGCCTATTTTCTTGGGCATATCCTTACTTTGTGAAAGATGGGCTCTGGATGCTTATTGGCATGGAGGCAGAGAGCGTGATTTGGGCAGTTATGTGGGCCACTGGGTAAAGCATCAGACTGAGGTCTCAGGCACTTGAGCAAGTTACCATAGCTTAATGAGTTCCTGTGTAGCAGCTGAGCTGTTGCAAATGTAGGGTAGCACACGCTAATTTAAACTGTTTTCACTGGGGCTCAGCTGATGCATGGCAGCCGTTTAGCCAAGGTAGATCAGTCATATGTCTGAAATCTGATTTAAGGAATCTGGGCTCAGCTCAGTGTAGGAGGTAGGTTACCAGGCTTTTGCTTACTTTGACTTCTTGGTGGCAAACATTTTTCCTGATTTTTTTTTTTTTGTGCATGCAGCAATGGTAATGGTGCCAACTCACAGCTATGAAGTGCTTTGTGGGAAAGGAAAGAGGAGAAAATTAAAAAGGGGGGGAGTGCTAGAAGAGCAAGATGTGTCTATTTGTTGTTGTGTAGAAGTGTGGAATATGTTGATCTTTGGCTGAGGTTGATGGAAAGTTCTTATGGTTGTCTGTTTTAATACCTAAGTTAATCCAATGTGTTTAAAGGGTTTTGCTGGTATAAATGAGAGCAGAATCATGCCATAGGGACCTAGCCTACTGTTGGTGAGCATGCATGACATCAGCTGAGATTTATCACAATTCCTGGGAAGAGAGAAAGAATCTGCAAATGTGCTTTTTGCTTACCACTTACTCTCTTTGGGTGTATTGGAAAGTATCAGGTTCCCCTATCCTCCCAAGGGAAGTACAGAAAGTGTCCATTTATATTTGGTTTTAATGATATGGTTTTAAATCATTTAATATTGAGAGGTTTGCTTTCTCCCTTGTTTGAAATGAAGGTGCTCCCCTGTGGAAGGATTTTTATTCTGTCTTTTTGTGGTGATCATAACATGTGGCACTCCAGACAGCTATTCTGCTCAGAGCTGAAAAACACCAAGCATTTCCTTTAATACTACCAATAAACATTTGTGTGATTTTTTCCATAAAGTGGTACTCAGAGCATCGTGCCAGTTCTCAAAGTGACAAGATTCTTTTGGAGGCGAAAGAAAAGTATCAGTGTTTAATGGTTACCATAAGTATTTTCCAACAGTTTAAGAAGCACAAAGTCCTGAAATATTTATGTATACACATCAGTAGCAGTACTCTGCTACCATTTATTAGGCAGAATGACATAATACATGTATCAGAGTTACGATTGCTGTGATAATTACTTGAGGGAATCATTCCATAATGAAAATAAAAACCAAAACCAAATAGAATTGTGTACAGTGATTAAATATTTGTGTAATAATTTCCTTTACATTCACAGAGGTGGTTCATATTTCAAAACATTTGATCCAGAAAATTAATGCCTTGCTGCAAATGGTCACCTTATTCTTACAATTACACCTTTAGAAGTTGCCAAGGACAATGGTACTTGTGTACTTGCAGTCAATTTCCTGCCTTGTCCCTCCTGTTTGTTACAAAGCACTTTCAGACAATAAACTCATGAACTGCTACAGAAATCGCCTGTTACTGCTCCTGTATTTACACTGGTTGATAATGGGGAACAGCAGAGCAAGAATCAAAGGTTGTGGTTTGGGGGTCCTGCTTCATAAGCATAGGCAGCCTCTGCCTAGTTATTCATCAGACTAAAGATTTTCACCAGAGCTGTGCTAACCCCCTCAGCTACTGCTTCTGGGCTGGCAGTAGCAGCTGTCTCTTACCATTATGCCCCGAGGAAGCAATGGCATTTGCCAGCAACTCCCTTTGTGTCTAACTCATTTCCTACATTCTCTTCTTTCATTTGCATAGTCAACTGGTCCTTACGCCTCAAGAAAATCGGGAGAGCATCTGAGGAATAAGTTGTTAGAAATGGAGTTTTTAAACATCACACCAGGAGGTGCATGCACAGACCTCATTATATTCCCAACAGGTCTGCCAGCTCACGAGAACATAACACACCAGAGAGACTCTCTGTACTAACAGTTGACAGTACTAAAATAAAGAAGACAGCACCCCCGCTCCCTCTCATCTCAGGAAATCATAGTGTAAATGCAATGAAATATTTCTGTGAGCCTGCTTTCCACCACGATGCCCTTCTGGTGGACAGGGCTTATTGATGTCAGGAGCACTAGAAAGAGTAGGACTTAAGTTATAACAGGCTGCGTGCTTCCATTGTTCTTCCCTCCATCTGTCTCCCTTCCGTCACAGTAATTTAGCCTGGGGTTGTCCCAGAAGTGTCAGTTAGAAATTAGTCAAAATAACCTGAAATCCTAGAAGAGGTTAGATCAGAGACTCATTTCACTGAACCTCTTCAGAATCAGGGCTTCTGCATTGTTAGTGCTTTGATCTCTGATGGTTTTTCCTATCTGTGTTTAGCCAGACTGCAATGGCATGCTGATGCCTTTGCAGCCCCGGAGAGATCGGGCAAAGATGTTTTCCAGGTGAGGGGCTGTGTTGATGTCAACCACTCTAAACCACCAACATCTAATGATGCCTCAGAGGTGTCTCTGGTAAATAATAGCCATCGATACACCCCCTTGCTGCCCCTCTTCTCATTCATTTTTAGTAGACCAGTGTATATGTGGTAAGCTGGACCTCCTAGTTCTAGGGGGAGTTCATGCCTTTGTTAGGTGCTTTCAGGCTCTTACTTGAGGTGCTGTGGTCTCAGGATGTGAAAGACTCTTTTTTGCTCCAGTCCCATGCCCTCTTATTCTGAGTTCAGATATGACTGGAGCTGTGCATGATGTGGTTTCCCAGCTATGAGTGGAACACAGCAGAGCAGTGCTGAACCAAACCAGCTGCTGATTTATCAAACAAGTGGCAAGGGTTCAATGACAAGTGCTGCTAATTAAGAAAAGATAATTCTCTGCCTATGATCTTGGCCTGATTTGCTGTTGACCTGGTGCTGACCACCATGCCACAGCCAATACCAGCTGCCCATTTGAAGCAACACAGAAAGCACACTGGGAATCTCCAACAGTTTTATTAACAAAGCTGGTCAGAAAACTTCCCATGAAGAAAGAGTGCTTTGAAATATCTTGCTTTAATTATGAGAGAGAAGTCATTGGGTGGGGGTTTTGTTGGAGGGGGAAGAGGGATGGAATGAGTATTGCTGCGATCTGTGTGGGCTTGCAGCCCAGTGGCTGGAACTGTGGTGTGGAATGCCAGCATTTGTGGCCTGCTCTTGTTTGGAAGGGACTCAGTTTACAAGTCTTGTTCTCAATTAAGCAATCAGTCAATCAGAGTTGAATTTAGAGGCATAAATCCACTGTAATTACCCTTCAGTGGGTGCTTTTAAGTGATGGTGAGCCTGTGTTGCTGGAGTTTTGTTGTGGTCTTAGTGCTTGCAGGAGGTAAGAAAGCGACAACTTTGAACAACCACTGTTGCTCATTCAGACACAAAAAGGTTCTGCAACAAGCCTACTGAAAAAGAAATGTATGTGCAACGTAAGCTGATGTGTTCAAACTAATTACAGTGTATGCACAACTCTGGGTATGTTATGCATAAACTCAGCAGTACTTCAATACAGCCTACTTATATGTTGCTGTCAAAATTTAGGCTCTTTTGTTGTTTTTAAGCTTTGCAATCAAAGTTGATGTAACATCTTGTTGTGTTTTGGTCCTGTTGGCTCCAAAAGAGCTACTGGATGCTCAGTGCTTTAAAAAAAATGTGCCTTTATGGTCAGCAGGCTGAACTGTTAATAGCAGTCTGACTATGGATGCGTTCTTCATAAAAACTGGTTATAACTGTGGTTCTATGAAAGCATGTAGATATTGCTCCGTCTTATGCAGGATATGATAATCCCAAATGGTGTTGTTGGGTTTGGACCTCTTTGGACTGCTGTGCCTATGTAGGAGCCATCTAGAGCAGCTCTTCTATCAGTAAGCACAAGCTGACTTCCCATGCCTACAGACCTTTCTGCAAATGAGCCTCTGGAGTGACCAGGGAACCTAAAATTGAAGCCATATGGAAACTTACTGTGTATATTAAATTGCATGCAGCAGTCTTAACAGCATTTTGATTTGTGGCTGCAAGTAATAAATGAATTATATTAATTTTGTAGCTGCAAGCTAATTTCTCCAGAATTACTTTTTAATAACCAGCATCATGTTCAGTGGTAAGATTTAAATACATTTAGGAACAATCTGAGAATTCTTTTCTTAAAAAAAAAAATAATGCTGGATTATCATTTGAGACTGAGTTTATATAATAATTCTCTAGATAGATATTTCAAAGTAAAATGTCACTTAGCAATTGAGTGACCTGGAGAACAGATTACCTACACATGACGCAGGACTGGTATAAATCACAGGTGAAATGAATAAGTAAACACTCTATTGTCTATTGCTACCTTCCCACCTACTGGCCTGCAGGAGAGGAGGGGGAGCTATAGCACTGATCTAGGATATCTGAGCTAGGAGTTATTCCTCCCTGCATGCGGGACTTCCTTGCCAATAACTTTTTCTTTTTGGAGGACTTGCTTCCCAGACATCTCATTGGTGGCTGTAAGAAGGCAAAGGACGATGGTGAGTGTATGCTTGCAGTCTGGGATTGCTAGAAATGTGCATTGTCCCATGTAGAATATCTTCACTTAAGCTTTGGTCTGGTAATCATATGTTTAAGATATTAATACTGATGCTGTTAGTGTCATTTTTGCCAGAACAGTGCTGAATTTGAAGGGGGGTACATACCCAACACAAGGATAGGAAAAAGAGTATAGGGAACACGACGACAGTAGCAGCGAGATATTGCATTCAGGCAGCTTGTACTGTTAGTCTCCCATGGAGGCCACTAGGCGCAGCTTAAATGAACCACTGAAGAGCTTTTCCATAAGGCTGTGCCTGTGGTAGAGGCCATTACTCATGGCAGAGTCACCATCTTACAGAACATGCTGACATCTGTGTGAGTACCTGAGGGTACAGGGAACCCGTGATTAAGTAAGATGTGGATGTATTGTACAGCAACACATCTCCTCTAGGGCATCTTTTGCAGGCTCAGCTGTTGTGAAGTGCCTGTTAATCCAGCATGAAGGCTGAAGTAACTGTTATGGGGTAGATGACCTGCTGTGCAAAGCAACTGTGTTGTTCAAAATGGGTATAGGCAGAGTTGTAGTTGGGACGTACTTGCTGTCCAGGCAAAGCACACTGGTGCCCCAGCTCATATTTAACATACTTTTTCTGAGAGGCGATTATCTGAAAGTGTTCTGGCCATGAAGTTGCTTCTTCCCCACAGAAGCTAAATATTCCCTTACCTAGATTTCCACCAGGTGTCACAGTGCACTGAATTACTCTATCCACTAGGAAAGCCATGGTCATACTTCTGGTGCAATTTAACCACATCCTGTGTCACTTACTGTGTTTGGTATGTGTTTCTGTGGTTGCTATTTGTCATGTGTATATCTACGTCTAGTTATCTTAAGTGTTTCCAAAAATAAGTGTGAGATGAGGCATGGGGCAGGGTTATCCTTTTAGTTAAGGTTCTGTTTTATTGAATAAGTGAAAAACTGGCTGTGTAGAAAAAGTAAGAATATATGAAATTTAGGAGGAAACATGAAGGTTATGACTGGTTTAAATCCATGGGCTGAAAGACTTAGTAGACAAACACTTGGGAACAAGTGACTGGACATATTGACGGCTGCTCACTCCCTGTCTTAGCAACTCCTAAACTTTGTGCCATTTGGCATCAAAATTAATAAAGCTATATACATTCAGTCAAGTGATTTCTCCACTTTTGGATGGGAACACACAGAATCTGTGTCCCAGTGGGTATAAGCATGCCTCTATATGTACATTGATGAGGGTGAACCAAAATGGTTAGCATATCTATTGTGGGGAATATATTTACTTTAGGAAAGTAATGTCTGTTACCAAGACAAAGATGCACACACAAGAACAGCTCTCTTTGTAAACCCAGAGGGCTTTGCGTTGTGACTGACGCAGACTCTCCCTCAGAATTTGGGAATGGAATCTCAATTGCTTAATTTTTAAAATTAGCAATAGTTACAATCCTGCTGTTCTTGGTGTCTGGACAATGCTTTCCTTTCCCACATACACTTGTCCTAGTGCAGGGCAAATATCTGCTAGTAATCATGTGGGCTTTCCCCTGGATTCTGAGGAAGATCCCATCATAGTTTCTTTGTTTGCAAGCTGTCTGCCCAACAGAAATGTCATTTCAGTTGCATCTAAGCATTATGCATCTGCTCATGTGGCTGTAAATAAATAACGTAATGGATAAGGCTACGTTTAGCTTCCCGTGTGATTTAGAATCCAATCTGGTATCTGATGAACTCCCATGGAATAAGAGCAGAACCTAGCCCTCATGTTCCTGCTTTCAAGAGTACAAAATGTGCATTATAATCTCTGATTTAGCCTGTATTTTCTATCTGTACAAGATCTCCAGTTGATTATTGTAATTTCCAAACAGAATGTCCTAGCACTTTGGGATTTATAACCTTTTCTGTGTGGATATAGAAATGCAACACACATACCAACCCCCCTGAATATCAGTACAATATTCACTAGGCTGGGATGGGGATACACTGAATTTCCTAGAAAAATGATAAATCATAAAGGTTGCTTTTCTGTTTCTTTGTTTTATTATTATTTTTGCGGGGTTAAGCTCCTGAAGTAGTTAAGAATTTCAGCTACAGCTAGATTCGGCTTGTCTCTGCACGGTATGTTCTACATACGTGGTGTCCTAGAATTAAGTCGTGTAAGTAGTGCAGTTACAGGGATAAATGTGGAAGTCTAAGGAGCTAGTGACAAAGGAAAGCAGCCAAGAAAAAACAGTGGTTTGGGGGAGAAGGGAGAGGAAACCTCTTTACAACCCTACACCAATCTTTGTGGGTGATGCCAACTCAAAGCCGGTTGCGAGTCATAGGCACTCCACACTTCCATGCATTAGGGGGGAAAGAAAGGCTCTTTTGCCTGTGAGTTTGGCTTTCCTTTCCCTGTCTTGTTCTTGTATATCCTCTGGGGTATGAGGGAAGGCTCTGCAGGAAAATAGGCCATCCTTTTGGCAGAACGAACAAGGATTCTGTGAAACAACCTGCTCAGGTCTGATTGTGCAGCAGAGAGGGCTTGGGATCGCGGTTCTGCGTGGCAGCCCCGTGTGCAGCGGTTAGATTTGTATCAGTGAGACACGACAGGTCTGCCCTTGAGATTCTGCAGTGGCATGGTGCCAGCTGCTCGCCAAGCTGATCTGTGTCTCTCCAGAGCAAAATCACAACCTGCTGCCATGGTTCAGCTCCGGGTCAGACCCACAGCCAGACCGCGGAAGAGGGGGTGGGTTGGTTTGGGGGGTTTTGCTTGCTTGTTCTTGCTTTTAATTGGGAAATTGCTGAAATTTTATAAGAGGAGCTGCTTTTATGGCAATCCAGCCCGAAGCAGCACCATCTCTGCTACTGTACATGAAAAGCTGTAGGTTTTTGGTACCAGAATCAAACCTGCTTTGACCTTGGGTATAGGCTGTTAAATATGACCATAGGCTTGAGTTAAACTAGTTTCACAATCTGAAAAACAAAACCACACAGCTTCTTTTTTAATTTAGGCAAGTATTATTTGCTTTTGCAAGGAAAGATTCTGCCATGTGTTTCACTGGGATTTCATTCATCTTTATTGATGGCATTTCACTTAATTTGCTGCCATTTGAGAGCCCTACAGGCAAAGGGGAGAAGAGAAGAGTAAAAGTAGGGATAAAAATGGGAGAGGGAATTGCTAGTATAGAAAAAACAGCCCTGCTGTCATGTTTGTGCCTGTGCAATCTCCATACATTTTAAGAATCTTTGTGCAGGTAACTATGAAGTGAAAGTATGCAGACAGTCCCGAGGGGAGCACAGCGGTGATGTGTCCTAAAATGAGAGCCTTCCTACTGTAATGCAGAGGAGCTCTGAGATCTCCTCTAAGCTCTGGCAAAGCAGTGGCTACCCCTCCCTCTCCCTTTGTAGGATTGCAGAGCTGGACCACTGATTTTACTCCTGATAAGATTTTGGGGCTTTGTGACTGTGTTCAGAGGTACAGCCTAGCTCTACCCAGTCCACCCTACTCAATGATTCCTGGTGAGCCCAGTGTTGCAGAGGAAAGTGTGCGAAAGCTGCAGTACGCTGTCATGCCTCCCACCCCTTTTTCCAATTCAGGCGCATCCCTGTCTCCAACAGGACTGGCTGAAATCCTGGAACATGATGTTTGGTTTGTTTTCCAGCATTTTTATTAGTAAAACAAATATTTATTTTCCTCACCCTGTTCTGACATCTTTGGGCAACTTTTTTTTATGCCCTTATGTTGGAAGCAGGGCACTAGGTTGGATGGATGTTTAATCTGAGCCACTACAGATATTCTTAAATAATTAGTGTACTTCTGATACCACAAACCCATACAGTGCTTTAAAAAAAAATTATCACACGAAAATGTTACTCTGGGAAACACTAAATTGCAAAGAGTTCCACTGTGTAAGAAAATGTATGAAATAGCTTTTCTTCTGTCAGCTATGGGGTTCCCACCTCTAAAATTGACAGAAGGCTTCATTACTCTTGTGCTAGAGGACAGGGGAGAATAGAAACTTCTCACCTAATTTTTCTGGAGCAGTTGCTATTTTACATATTTCTATCCTCAAGGAAGTGAAGGCAGTTAAGAGGAGAACAAGGCATCAGAAATGAGCAGCTTTGTTTTGCTGTATGAATGGGGTTGAAAGGAGACAAATCTTATAAAGCAGAGATTACGGTTAAAGAAACCCACTGGTTTTTATTCCTGTGAGTTTAAAGTACCAGAACTTTCTTGGTGCTTGGGTTTATTCCTGAAAATAAGGCAACTTCTGTGTCTTTTATAAATCACGTCAGAGCTCAGAGCACCTTGTGTTCTGTGACTGGCCAGGGAAGTAGCACAGAAATGTTTGTCGTGTGCATGAAAGAGAAGGTATGCGAGAAAGCCTGCTCCCACGGGAATCCCCTACCTCCATATCTCTAAATAATCCATACCCTCCAAGACAGGGAATGTTGGGGGTTTTCATGCTGTCTCAATATTTTTCTGTGACTTGCTCCATTATTTATTCTGGACTGGCTTTCCAATTTGCAATGCCCTGAGCAAGCGTGGTGCCTGCCTTGAGCTACCAGAGGGGGAATCTGGCTGCAAATTGCCTCCCCATCTGTCGTGGAGTAAGAGAGAAAGATCTGAACTGGCAGGGATGTATTTTTCCCCTTTCCCTTTGCTTCTGCTGCCAGAAGGGGAAACTGGAACTGGCCCATGAGCTATTGAGTTAATATGGGGCCACAGAGATGGAGACCCCCAGATTGCAGAGCCAAAAGTCTTAGCACCCTTTGGGTGCCTGCTGAATATATTGAGGCCGGCATTTCCTTCTCTTTGTGTGGGACTTTACAGCTGCCTCCTTGCTTTGCTCTTAACTTGACTAAACTCACCCTTCCCAGATGCAACAATGCTGCTCTGAGGTGCTCAGCTAACTTTCAGTCTCCTGGAAGAGGCTTCTCTTACAAAACTTGGTTTGAGAAGTTTGCTGCCACTGCTCAGTGGGAGGGCATTCAAAGGATACCCTGCTTCTCGATCCACTTATCTAGAGCTTCTGGTGATATATATCTCAGTGTCTCTTTCCTGTAAATACGTGCCCAGGACTGGATGCTTGCTCCTCCTTGACTGGCTTCTTCGTTGTCATGGTTTAAGCTCAGCTGGCATCCAGAAAAATCACACAGCCACTCTCTTACTCCCCCCCAACCCCTTCCTCCCCCGGGCCCTGGAGAGATGGGGAGGAGAATGGAAAGAATGCAGCTCCCACGGGCTAAGATAAGAGCAGCCCAGTAACTAAGGTATAACACAAACCACTGCTGCTGCCACCAATAATAATAATGATAAGGGAAATAACAAGGG
>JANRGW010053231.1:0-20799 GCA_024733675.1 Psilopsiagon aymara
AAGCTTAGGCCTGAACCAGGGCAGTAGCACCTGGTGTTTTCTTCACTGTTCCCAGGGCTTAAGTTGGACCAGGGCGATAATGCCTAAATCCATTTCATTAACTATTTCTGTCCCTTCACCCACAAAGGCATAGTGCTTTTCACTTTCTGGATGTTTATTTATGGTGGGGCCTCTTCAGCATGCATCACCTCCTCCTCTGGTGACATTCAAAATCTTTGCCCTCTGGCCACTCCATGATGACTTTTAGATTTCCTGGAAGACTGGGATTTCATATTCAAGCTCACTGTGGAATTAGTGCAGCCCACTTACTCCATGTAGCATAGATTGCATAATGTGTAGAGGAGACCCTGCCTTTGGGCATCCAGCCCAGCATGGGCAACGGGGGTGCGGGGAGGAGCTGTCCTTCAGTGTCTATCACTTCCAAAACAGCTCAAACCCCTTCATAGGCTGCCCATCTCTCTTTTTCTGTTGGGGTAGAGCTGGCCTCAGATCCTTTGTATCCACAACTCCAAAAGCTGAGGAGTGCACTTTGAGTCTCCCCTGGAGCTTTCTGCCAGAGGCGCCAGGTAGGACCATTCTCCCCAGCTGCGGTGTATAGTACATGTTTTACTTCTGGCTCAGTGAAGACTGGTTCAAGGGCTACTGCATGAGCTATCTCTCATTTTATTTTTTCAAAGGCTTGCTGTTTCCAAGGGCCTTGTTTAAATTCAGTCTGGAATTCGCTTCTGGAGGGATGGAGAAGTGAATCGAAAGAATGTAACTCCCATGGGTTGAGACAAGAACAGTCCAGTAACTAAGGTATAACACAAACCCACTACTGCTACCACCAATAACAATAATGATATGGGAAATAACAAGGGAAGAGAATACAACCACACACCATCCACCGACCACTACCCAGCCTGATGCAATCAGCGATCTATCACTTCTGTGTAACTGCCCCCCGTTTATATAGCAGGCATGACTTGTGGTATGGAATACCTGTTTGGCTAGTTTGGGTCAGGTGTCCTGTCTTTGCTTCCTCCCAGCTTCCCCTCATGCATGGCAGAGCATGACACTCAGAAAGTCCTTGGTCAGAATAAACATTACTGAGCAACAACTAAAAACATTGGTGTTATCAGCGTTGTTCCCAGGCTGAAAGTTAAAACCGCAGCACAGCACCAGCTGCTAAAGAAGGAGAAAAAAGACTGCTATTGCTGAACCCAGGATAGCATATTTTCAATTACATTAGTCTTGTCATGTAGCTGGATGTGTGGCTAAAGTAACGTCATATCAGGGGAAAGCTGCATCAGTATAGGAACAACAGGCCTATCTTTTTCAGCATCAGCATCTGGCTTGTGCCATTTTAAGTAACTACAGGTTTATGACCTCCACTGCTGCACGATTTTCCTGAGACGCATTAGTCTCTAAGTAGTGTAGGTGTCTTGAACTTCATTTAGTAATGACAGATCCCATTGCCCTATATTTTCCCTAACTGGTTTTATTGGGAGGTCTCCTGCTTTAATCTTTGCTTCTCTCAAGCTGCAATTGGACAGTTAAAGAACACAAAAGGTCTTTTGGCAAGGTATTTCTCTGGTTTACACAACCACTTTTGTGTTTATTTTTAAATTGATTGATATTCTCATCTGCTGGCCCATAAACTCTTGGGCTTAGTTCATGCTAATGACTGACAAGTTTTACAATTCATCAAGAGCTAAGAACAGACCATATTTGATGATGAGTTCTGCTAGCAATCCGTAATACTCTCTTCCCAGTCTGTTTTCTTTTGGGCGAGGAAGAATTGGAGAAATTATGCTTAAAACCTTAGTGTATCCCAGTAATTTAGAAAGGGCTCTATGCTACCATTGTTGTTGTTATTTTCTTCCAGAAAAAAACAAAATGGAAAAAAAGATTGGTTTTTCCTTGCATAACTTGACCTGTTGGATTGTGATTTGAGTGAAAAATAGGAATCTTAAAAGCAGTAACAAGGTCTAACTTTGCCCATTAAAAAAAAGATTAAGTGCACAGTTTTGAAAAGACACTGATTGAGAAAGCTGGATCATAGCAGACAGCTGGGTGATTAGCTGGTGAGTTACAAAGCAAATGTAATATATCCATAAGCAGTGGAATCGTAAGCAGAGGTGATGCCTTGGTTTTACTACCTTTTGTGGTATTAAGATAAATTTAGAGGGTGACCTGCACTTGACAGTAGTAGATTATTTCAATCTGACATATGGAGGTGTATGGATATTTGCTACCTAAAATACAAAATTAATCAAATTC
This sequence comes from Psilopsiagon aymara, assembly GCA_024733675.1. Lineage (NCBI taxonomy): Eukaryota > Metazoa > Chordata > Aves > Psittaciformes > Psittacidae > Psilopsiagon > Psilopsiagon aymara. Next base: position 2,263 of record JANRGW010053231.1, read on the forward strand.
AAACTACAAATCATTTTGGAGATTTGCATTTTGTGGAGAGGTTAATTGACCACTAGAAGAATTTATACAGTTTTGTGTTGTAATCAGTATCTCTTGAAGTCTTTACATGAAAAGCTTCCTAAAACATGTTATTAAATAAGATTTATAAACTCTGTAGAAGAACCACTTGATGAAATTTTACAGCTTGCATAAATAATCATAAAAATGGCTTTCAGCCTTTACGTTTGGTCTGTGAAACTGCAGTCATAGTGGCTGAATTAACTGGTTTCACATAGCCTAAAATGTTGTTCTCAGAATCTTCTCCAATTAGGGATTGCCTTAAATAGAGTCTCACCATTGCATGGAACAGAAAGAATTGTTATTTCTGGGGATTTTTAGGAGTTAAGAGGATGACAAGGAATTATAAATCTGCTAGGAAAAGAAGCCTATGTCTAAGTGTCTTAGAGCCATCAGTCTTCCTTCATGTACTTTCACCTTGTCCTGTGGAAGGATCTTCTGCTGAATGCTGACAAATGTACCCATGGGAGCAGCAAGTTGATACTCCCTTGATAAACTGATTGATAACCAACTTTGAGTTCCTAAACAGTCTTCATTTATGTGCTCCTCCTTTCCATGTCTCTCTCTTGGTTTTGGCATTGTGGATTTCAAGAGGAGGCAAATTTAGATTCAGCTGAGCTCCATGAGCAGCATGCTGTGAGACCGCAGAGAGGTCTGAGGTTTGCACTGGGACAAGGAGAACCTAAAAGGGTTGTGCAGTCATGCTCAGAAAATGTAAACTGAAACTGAAAGAGCACAAGGAAGACTGAAAGAGGAGAGTCCCTCATCTGTCTCTTCTTTGTGACTGTGCATGCCACCGGCATGTGCTGAGTGTCCCAGTGAGATATGACCCATCACACTTCCCTTTATGTTTACCATCTTGTGCTTTTTTTAGGAACAGAAATTATGATATTGGGCATTATCCTGAGTCAAAATCCGATAGTTAATAATGAGGCAGAGGTGTCGCGAGAAACGTCGGGAAGAACTTGGATACGCTCAATATGAGTGATCAGCAAGCTTCAAACTTTATTAGGTGATGCTACAAGTTTATAGGGTCCTTAATTAGCTAATGCATATTGCAAAACTAGAGCTCATTATTGGCTGTGCACTACAAGGCTAATCCCGCCTTAACTCCCCTTGTTATGCTCATTCCGTACCCCTTTCACATACATTCCTCAGATAGCCGTATTGTGTCTGTTAACTACTGTTTACAGCAGGCCTTGAGGCACTGAGGCTCCTGCCATTTCGGCTTCCTGGCCGTATCAGCCTGTGAAAGACTTAACTCGGTGTTTTCCCGGCTCCTGCTCGGCCAGCTGAATCAGTCTGTGTGACCTTTCTCTGTTAACCATTTCTCTGTTTACCATTTCTAAAGGACTTGTAAGAAATTTAAGTCATATAATTGGCCCTTAAAATGGATATTGGGCATTTTGTGCCGTATGAAGGCCTCCTCTACTTGTGAAGCAGCTTAAATATATTTGCTTGTAAATGAGAATGTTACTTTATTTTTAACAAGAAAAGATTTTGCTACCATGCAAAAAACTTCTTCAGCATTATTCTCTCTGAAGGACTTTACTGGTTGCAAATGAAAGAAAAATGAGCTTTTCCAAATGTTTTGTTCACTTGGGGGGGAAGTCACTTTTGAATTCCAAATATTTCAATGTTGGGTTTTTTTGTGTTTGTGTGTGCTTTTCATCTATGCCTAATAATATCAGAAAGGATTTCTATAACATGGTTGCTATGGTAAAAGCAGACCTCTGTCCCATCATAGAAACCTTGAACTGCAATTAACTGTTTAATGTTACTGGAACAGAAAAAAGGTTTGATTAGCATGTGAACACCTTCATAACCAGCAGCTTTTGATCCTAATGGTGCCAGGCAGAGATTTGCCCTTTCATCAGGCAGATTTAGGGCTGTTCTTCATTGCACATCAGGTGACCAGATGGATACTGACAATGCTTTTCAGGCCATCTTTCTTAACTTATAAATTCATGTATATTGGGAAAAGAAAGAAATCTGACTGTCAGGCTTAACAGAGGTTTTACAGTTTAAATGAAGAAAAAATGATAAGCTGTGTTTGAGTGATTGCTTTTCTCAAGAAATACATCCAAAATGTTTTCTAAGACTTCAAATGCTGGAGGATTCATTATGTCACTTAGAAAGTAAACTAATGAGCCACTATTGTACTGTTAAATTAACTTGAGATCTAAAGGAATGAAGGCAGAATGTTGTTGGTTTTGTTGTTTGTTTTTTTTGTTTGTTTTTTTCTGTTTGTCTTCTTTGTGGGTTTTTTTTGTTGTTTTTGTTTGTTTGTTTGGTTGGTTTTGTGCAGTTTTTAATCAGGGTTTTTTTGGTCTTCTTTTATGTAGACTTTTTACCTAAAAAAAATAGCAGCTTTCTCCCACTGTTCTTTATGATCACTTTTCTTGCATGCAAACTTGCGAGGGGATATCAGTGCAGTGAGAGCAGACTGTGATTTTGTTGCAGTGGATGGTTTTCCACTATGCAAAAAGAGATGGTCTCTGCCCTTGGATGCTTATACACCAGGGACAGTAATCTATCTTGGTGAACAAAATATATCACTCTTGTCAGTTGCAGTCTCAGGATGCTGACAGCTGATTTTGTTGTTGGTGAATATTTGTTCATTTGGTTTTAAATTGTGTATTGAACTTATTTAAGAAAAAACAATTAATGATCTAAGGAAAATCATTTACGCCAATTTTTCAGATGTTGTGCATCAACACAGCATCCCAGATTGAAAGAAGTGGAATTTCATTATTTCATTAAGCTAAAGATTTTACCTCTCTCCTTTTTGAGGAGGTAAAGCGTTTTGAAAAAAATAAACGATTCTCAAAATACCTTATTTAAAATTAGTGAAATTCAAAGGAGAAGCCATCTGGGTGCCCATGAGTGACCAGATATTACATCTGGGTTTGGTCTTTTATATTAAAGCAACAGATTCTCCTAGCATATGGCTGAATTCCTTAGTTTAGGAGGTGTTTATCTATCTTTATACATTTCATCATCTTTGAATAGAACACTGATCTTGAATTGCTTGAAAATTGCAGCCTCCACCAGTGATATCTTGCTTCATGTTCCACCCTTTGAAATGGAATTAATTATTTAGCATTGTTGACTGTAAAATAGTGCTTTGAATTCCTTCACTGATTATAGATTTTAGTTTTAACTCTCCATATCAGTCCTCCAGCTTTACTGCTTTTTTACACTGCTTTATTCTTCTTCTGCTTGTGGAACTGTGCTTCATGTGTGTTGAAAGAACCCCACTCTAGCTGTTTATTTCTTCATTTCATTAGTAATTAATGCTGGGAAACTAATCCTGGGCAATTTTTTTTCATTGCTTAACTGCAAATCCTGTTGAACAACCTGCAGCAGAAAGATCAGCTGAAATAACCAGTCTTAGCCTGTATTTACCAAAGAGTAAAGAAGTAGGGTAGAGAGAAGGGGGAAAGTGAGGCATAATACAAGTCATGTAAGGAACAGGTAGAAATAGTGCAGAAAAAACAGCATGAAAACCAAACACAGGTGGAGCGTGGAATAGTGAGAATTAATTCTCTAGCTACTTTTGCTTTTAAGTGGAAAAGGCTCTAGGGACTTTGAAACAATGGTGGCTCCTATGAGTGAGCCCAGCCAGCTGTGGGCCCTCAAGGTCCGTTTGCTTGGAGTGCTGGATAGATATTTTCATGCTAGGGCTAACCAAAGTGCAGAAGAGTATTCTTATATTCTGTCTTTCATTAGGCCCTGTGTAGTGAAGGGAGGCCCAAGAAGTGAGTTGAGACAGTGACTATGAGTATGTGCTTAAGCCATCTATAAATGCAAGTGCAGGAAACATGCTAGGGATTCTTAATATGTTTGTTTAATAGTATTTGTTGGCACTTTTTTAGCAAGGAGTGCTTGTGCGCTGGACATGTGGACTGTCTGGATTTCTTCCCTATTAATACAGGTCCTGGCAGTTTAGGCTTGTGATGTCTTGCAGTCTCTATGGTAATGCTCAGGCACAGACTGTACTAAGTGCCGTTTCAACAGTGTAGTCACAATGCTGTCAGTTTTGGATCCTCTCCCCCACTGCAACCCTTCAATCCCGAGGTTCCCTGCCTTCAGACCCCGGCACATGCCCTCATGTCGCCACATGGTCATGTAAAAAATACCCCTTATTTAATACTACAGGAAACATTTTTGGTTTTGGTTCTTCTGATGGGCTGTAACACACACTTTCCTGCATTTTAGACTCTCTTAAATTGGAAGAAAAAAATAAATTCAGCAGTAATTACATCTTATGGATCCCATGTCATTCTCTGTGGCCCTAGGAGACTCAAGGCCCAGTGCCATGAGATGTGGGCACATGCACACAACCAGTCTATGTTATTTGGCCACAGGACTGATTTACTTAGCAGTACGGACATAATCATTGCCTTAAACCGTGGTCTAAACTTTGGAAATACAGATGAGAGGTTAACATCCTTTTCTTCTGATTGCAATATGAAGGCTGGATTGTGCTGATAACTTCTGGTTATTCCTGCCAAAGCAGAAGAAAGATTAGTCTAAGTTATTTCAGAAACACCACAGTGGTTGCATGCCTCCACAAGCTCAGAGATGAAGGAAATTTCTATGCACACACTAATACGCAAATGAAGGAAACTTGTATGTACCCACTATGCAACAATATTCTCTCCAGCTGCATGCAATGTCATTCCGATGTACCTCTGGGTCTGGGATTGACAGTTATGCAGGAGCTTGCTAAAAAGCCTGTAATAATAAGTGTCAGCTTGTGACTGCAAACATCTGTGTTACGCTACTGCTGGAAGACCAAGGCTGGTGGCTGGTCTAGCCATGCAGAAATCAAAGACTCAGTGGAGCAATTTAAGGAAACCAGTCCAATAAAACATTATACATTATAGGAATTCCTTCTCTTGGGAAAGAGGGCTTCATTTTAATTTTTGGTTTGGTTTTTTTTTTTCATTTTCAGTCATCCAAATCAGGACAAGGTACCCTTAGAACCCTTGCACAATTCCCTTAGTTGTGCAAGAGGAAAATAAGCTTTAGAGAGGAAAGCTATTTTGTGAACATTATAAATGATACCACTCTGAGGCAGTAACAGATGCACCACCATGCTTCATACTACTGACCATGCACTTTGGTGAAAGGCCTGTTAGCTAACACTGGCAGATGAACAGAAGGCCTATCTCATTAGGCTTGAACCTAAGGAAGAGTTAGAGGAGGTTATTAAGTAACTGAGGCAAAATAAGGCACCTAGAACAAAGGCCTGAGAACAGATGGGGATTTCATAACAGGAGGAGGTGGAGGATGATCTGAAGTAAACTTGCTTGATACTTTAATACCAGTTGCAGCATTGCAGGAGAAAACTAAATGAGAGCTGAGAAATTTGTTCACCACAAGATGGCAAACAGTCGCAGTTTCAAGACATATCTCAGCTGGAGATGGCTGCCCCAGCATGTACCTTGCTTCTCTTCTCAGGCTAATTATGTGTCGTTCCCATAAAGCAATTAGGATAGTCAGAAACTGAGGGGTTTGGTGGTATTGATGCAGTATGAGGCTTACTGAACAGCTCAATACATGAGTCATTATCAAGCAAGGGCTTAGTCCAAAAGTCATTGACACCAATTTCAGTGGGCTTTTGATCAGCTCCGGCAGCTTGGCAAAGCATGTTAAGCAGTCACCGTGCTGCTGGAGGAGTTTCAAATAAGGCATGCATTTTGGCTAAGGGCCCCATTAGCCTGAAAACTGACCTTAACTCCACTTACCAGAAAGGTTTCATTTGACTTGCAATTCATGTTGGTTTACAACAAAAGTTGCCCAGGGCAATGGATGGTGGATTCACTGCTGCTGCTTGAAAAAGTGGAGCTGCTCAAGGAAGTGGAGCTGCTCAGCTATGTGTGTACCAGTGACCTTACTGTTGGTTTGCAAAAAACACCTCTTCTGTACCCTGGATGGATAAATTTCAGCCCAAATGTACACAGAAACTGATGTGCAGTTACCAAGTCTGTGCATACTTACATCAGGGAGCAAAGAGTTTGCTGCTGTGTCAAAAAATACGTGTTAAAATACATGCAAAGCAAGCAAAATCAGCTGTCTTCTCCCTGTGCTCTGAAGATCCCTGTTGTAAGACTGACAAAATTGATCAAAAAGTGTAGCCTGACATGAGCCACACTGAGGAAATTGTGATTCTCAGGTGATGATTAAATACCTTGCACTTCAATAATAATTAATAAATTAAAACTCCACAAACATTGGCCTCTCTGCTATTAGCAGGTGCAGAGCAGAGCTGCATATTTAGATCTCCAGCAAACTACTCTCTGCCTTAAATGAACTCACCATATGCCCAGTGCTTTTACCTGACCACTAAATCAGGCCCAAATGGCCATCTCTAGTTTGCACCATGGGATTAGATCTTCCTGGCTGCCACCAGCAATGGTATGTCTTCTGCTCTCTAATGCTTGGTAACTGAGATGTTGCGATTGTTGCTTAGCCAAGAAACCACCTCCATGTATGCTGACCAAGCAGCCATCTGGTTTTAATTTTGTTTTCCTGCAGCTCAGAGTGTTATTACCCAGGGACTAGCAGCAGACAGCTTTTATCACACTTATGTGGCCCATACTTTGAAAGAGGCTTTGGAAAGAGCCTAGGTCTCTGCATAGAAGTATGAGTGTAAGACACTTGGAATGAAAGAATGAGCCAGCTCAGGGATCCTCCAGAGCCACTGCCTCACCACAGCTATTATTAGCACAAAATCCTTGGGCATCTTGTCAGGTCAGGAGGTCTTTTGCTTTCAAATGCTGAGAAAAAGCCTCTGAGGTAATCAAACAAATACTGCAAGCAGTTAAATATTTTATGAAGGCTTCTGCTTGACAACCTCTTTCCCACAGATCTGTGTGGTGGCAGTGGTGGTGTCCACCTCTAGAGGAATGATCAATCTGCAAACAAGGCTGATTTTCACTGCTGCAGTTGGTGAAATGTTAGAAATACACTGCTGATAATTAGGTTTGAGTGCAACAGGAGAAGCAAGATGTCAATAGCATTACAATAACAGGGAGGCACTGCAGCAAGCATGGCTTTTTGTCTGATAAAGTGCAGTTTCCTGGGAGAAGCTGGAGGCTCTGAAATAGGCATGGTATGAGATTGCCACTGGTGATTGTCAATTTTTTGACTCCACATGGCATGCTGGAGACCTTAACTGTCCCTTGCAAAGCAGAATTTACACTTTAGTGCATATTACTAAAATATACAACTTATATTTAGATGGCATCTTTCATCTTGAAGGGACTGTAAGCTCTTTGCAGATTGTAATGGAATCACTCAGCCGTCAGCCATGATATGTCAGATGACATATCATCATCCCTGGGACATAATGGAGCAACAAAACTGTTATAGAGAACAAAGAACAACTTTTCTTGAAAGCACATGGGAGTTCAGGCAGCTAGAAGGTACTTATGCCAAAATAAAGATGGTTGCAGACACAGCTGCAAAGAATAGTTAATGCTTTGGGAATAAGAAGCCAGAGCCCTGGCCAAGGTTTGCTGTGCTTTTTGCTGAGGCAGTGTAAAAACAGTAGGAAATGCACCATTAACCCCACCTGGTAGGATTTTTCACCTTGTTAATCCTCCAAGCCAAAGCTTATGGCACCTGCGGGGTTTGTTGTATTGAGTGTGCAGCAGTCAGCCAAAATGCGTGTCATTAGTAAGGAAGGAGAGAAGCGTTTCCTAGAGAGAGCTGGGTGTCTTTGTGCAGAGAGGCAGCAGCCCACTGTTGCATTAAATGCGGGGGAGAAACAAATCCCTTAACTTTATTAGAGGGGCCAGGAACTGCTCCAGTCCAGCAGCGTTCGATATGTCGAACCTCACTGATCCGGATTCACGGCAGCTATCAGTCCAGCAGTGCTCATTATATTGAACCTCACTGGACCAGATTCACTAATAGTGCACCACACTGCCAGGTCAATCATGCTTCTGAACTCTCACCGCCACACTGAGAGATGAGGTCGCATTCAGTGAGAAAATTACGGTTGGTTACCGAAACAGTGCAATTTACTGATGCAACAGGTACAGGTTCTTATGGATTGCCAGTGATAAGTACTGTCTGCAAAGCACGTGTGAATAATAGTTACATGAATACAAGCGTTTGATAAAGTTAACACAGCCTGGCTCTAAAATATACAGGTGACAATAACTCTATAGAGATTCTAAGTTTTCCTAGGAAAGCACTGGATATAGTTCAAGTCTTACCTCAGGTTTCAGAGGCAGAAGATGTTAGTTTGAAGTTTAGTCTATATTTAGCAGTAAAATTTTCAGCGTTTGAGGAAAAAAAGAGGCAGTCTGAATGAACAGGATTTCTGTGATTCTGAATCTTGACAGTTGCTCGAGAATCAGATGGATGGTAGGTGATGTCTTTTGCTGGGATTTTTTTATTCCCTGAAGAATACATTTATTTTAAAACATGGTTTTTCTTATTTGTTTTGCTATTTTTTTCTCTATCAGCAGAAATGCTTTCTTCTCTCTTCTGAAAAGAAAGATATACATTTTGACATTTTAAAATTAAAATTTTGATATTTGCATTTATAATGACTGTAAGTATTCTCTTCTACCTTTTACCTTACATGTTTAAAACTGTCTCCAAAACAAATTAAAGCATAAACTTGGTTCCTTCTTTAATAAGTTTCTTAGATCAACTTTTCTGTTCATAGGGAAAATGAGTGTCTGTCTCAGACTTCAAAGAATTTCCCTGATGTTTTGGGACCTAGAGAAAACAGGAAAAACAAAAATCTGCACAACAGTGCATCATGACTAGATGGTATATGCAGTTTTCTCCATATTTACATCACAGATTTTTACAGTATTGTAAGTCCCTGACACTGAGTGAATATCCCAACAGTAAAGCCTTAAGCTAACTGTAATAAAAATTAATCTGAGCGGAAGAAAGTCTCCCATGTCCATGCTTCTGGCTAGCTTCTCATATAATGCAACTCTTGACTACACCTACTTGGGAGGGATAATGCTGTGATTCAGCAAAAACTTCATTCCCTTCTTGCTTTCCCCTTGCTATTCTCTTCTTCCTATGCAACATGCTGAATTAGGAGGAAGAAAAGTTTATTCTGGCTAAGAGCATAAATCATTTATCATTTCATCACTTCTGGCTTCACCTTCAGTAGTTAATTTTGCTGTGGTTACATGCCATATTTGGGGTTTTGTCTCTTGACAATGAGACAGCATTTTCTTTGCCTTCAGCACTTGTTTTAGGGGCAAGATATTTCCAAATCCATAGAAACACAGCTGCAACATGGAGTTCATGGATATAAAGCCCTTCACTGTGAAAAGAATGTGAATTTATGCTTACGTCTTATTGTTCTTGTTTGAAATCTAGAAATAGAAGGAAAAAGACCACCTGAGATTTCATCAATTCTGCTTTGCCCTGGGCTGAAGAAGGAGAGGGACCCCACAGAATTGTTTTCAGTGTTTGGTTCATTCTGTTTTTAAGGATCCCAGTAATGGGTCTTACGTAATTCTCCCTAAGAACCAATTCCAACACACATTTTTGGGACTTGCTTGCACTGCAAGACACTGCGAGCCCTGCAAATGAGTCCCCCTAAATAGCACCAGGCACATGAGCTGTTGATGCTCACCTTTAGAAAACACAAGCAGATGTCCAGCTTCATATTTCCTGTGCTTATTCCTATACATTAAAGGTTGAAGCAATTCCTGCCTCCTTTGCTGCTTCCTCTTAGCCTCCTCCCACTACTCTCTGCTGTTAGATGGCAGTGCTGTATGCTGGAGTGGATACCTTAGGGATACTTGGAGAGAGATGTTTATAACCATTCTTTATCCTTCTAAACAGCTTTTATCACTGCAGTTAATAAAACACTAGCATGGCCAAAAGAAGAAATAAAGAGACTGCAGACCTGTTCACATTTCTTGTAAATGCTTGAAAAGTGAGACTGGGCAGTTTTTTGTATGAACAAAGCAGCCAAGTATTTGGAGATTCCTGGATGCTAAGCTGTAACGAAATTAATGCCATTTCAAGTTCTGTGTCAGGTCAGCCAAGCCCTATGCTGGCTGAGTCCTGAATATTTTGCAGTGCCAAACTGTCATCTCAAACTGAGGTAATAATACTAATGGGGACTGAGATTAAATGTAAGGTTATGATTACACATTTGCTATCTGATATTGTCTGAAAAAAAAAAAAGATTAAGTTCTGATATGGTCCTCTGGCATTTCCCAGAATTTCAGGCAACTATTTTTACTGTTTTCCCTCCCATACCCTAGATGAAGAGGTCATCCATTAAGATTTGTTTTTCCATGTGACTGCTTTGGGTTTTACCAATGGGGCTGGAGGTCTGTGCCGTTGTCTTGATTAGGAACAGCCTGGAAGCAAGATTAGCTGATAACTGCCTGCCTCAAAACTGGCTGCCTGGATGTGAGAGTATGTAGGACTTTAGAATTCGTCCAGTTGAATGTATGACATAAATGCAGCAGAAAGCTGTTCAACAGAAGACCTTTGACTAATATTAGCTGGAAAAGTAGTTGTACTGACCACACTTAAACACTTTGCTGAATCCATCCCTGATGAGAAGTGACCCATAATTTCAAAATTAGATTGCAATTTTCCATACTCAAAAGCATGTGCTTGGGATGTGGGTATGTCATTTTTTGTGACAGGAGAAGGCAAGTCACTTGGAAAGTGCAGTTCTATCTTTTGCAGTCAGTGGCAGTTTGTCCTTGCTGTACCCTTCATGCTTTCTGCCTCTTTTCTAAGAGATTATCCATGCTGCTGTAGCTCCAGTTTAACCAATAAGGTGATAAGTGGGCCAAGTTTATGGTATGTCAGACAATATAATATGTTACATGAGCTAACAGAAAGTGCATTAACTCTTTGGACAGATCTTTTAAAATTATTTAGAATAATTATTTTTTTTCAGATAAAAAGGTGGTTTGGATTGAGAATCAGTTGCCTGCTGTTAGGTTATGTTTTTTAATAAAAATATAAAATTAGAAATATATATATATGACCTGCTTCCTACTACATTTCTGTTGTCAGGAAAAAATATAATAGCTTTGTGGCATCAGGTGACCTTACAGAACAGTTGTTGGTTGGTATTTTGATGTAGGTAGGAATAAATGTGAAGTTCTTGTTGTTTCTTGTTGTTTTAACTATTTTTAAATGCTGATGAGTAGCATACATGATAATTGCAGAATTTCAGTACATAAAGAAAACTCAGTTTTCTGTAACTGCAGATGACAGATAACCCTGTGATAGCAGCTATTAAGAAAAACCAATAGTGATATCATTCTATAAATACAGGAATTTGGCAATTTTCTGTTATTATTATTACTATTATTATTATTACTTATTGTTTAGAAGACGGAGAAATACCATGTAGCTTAGCTGTATAAATAGCATCCTTCAAACAGATGGCACAGAAGAGCTTTATGGAGAGATCAAAACTAGAGACAAAGGATTTATGATACCAGTTACTGCAAGTCTTAACCCACATTGGTGAGGAGATATAATTTATGGAAAGAGATGAGACTTTAAGCAAGATGAACTTTTAATAAAACAATAATGAAATTGTATAAGGGCCTCCACCTTGGTATGTAGTGTTAAATGAAATCAGAAAGGTTAAGCAGTTAAGTCACCTGACATGCAAACCCACCACCCATAACAGTCCTTAACCCACTTCTCCTGTCTTGCTGCAAAGAAAAGTAACTGGGAAGAGCCCAGGCTGGAGGGAAGTGAAGGAGGTGGGATGGTCCAGGGTCAAAAGCTGGGAGAAGGGAGATGCAGACAGGGATACTCAAAGAAATAGGGATAGAGATGACCAGGGAAATGAGCAATTGATAGACATGCAGTACTTTCCGTAGCTTCTGAAACATTAACATATTTTCCACCTAGGGCCTGAGCTGAATTAGCCTAGTTAATTGCTAGTATAATTTTACTGACTAGAGGCAGTTCTCCTGGAGTAACCCCAGCAACAAATACAGGTCTTTGTGATAAATTTTTATGAGAATAATGTCAAAGGGTTATGCACAACCTAAAAAAAAATTAAAAAATTCTGTCCATTCATTTCAATTTTTCTACATCTTCTAAATGGAAGGAATTTGCATTAGCCAAGAAGGAGTAATGGTCTGTTTGTTTTGTGAGCTTCAGTTTCACATTTGTCTTTTCAGAGGTGAGGATGCAAGTGGGTTTGTTGTTTTGATTTTTGGTTGTTTGGTTTTTTTTCCCCAGCCTCTATGAATACTTCAGAACTCTGTGTGATTCTTCTCTGTGTAAGACTGATGGTTGCCAATGCACCTGGTAATGGACTTAATAAGGTGAAAGTTCTATTAGCCTATGTAGGCTGAGTGGGAAGTTTGATATATAGAAATGACACTATGTAAGACTAAGGTCAAAACCATCTTCTAATTTTTCAATGTCCAGATCTTCTAAACTTCAGCAAAAATAAGCTGGAAAGGAAGAGAAATGGGACCTGCATTCTTCAAAGAGACCAAGGTATGTGGCTGTCTGAACTGACTACCTGGAAAGAGCTGGTTTTTTTTCAGAGAGTGAATAGCTTACAGGTCTTTTCCTTCATTGCAATGGAGAATAACCAAATAGCCCAGTTATTTATTTGCTTTAATTCTTCGCAAGTTTAAAACTTCTGAGATCCTTTGATGTGTCTTACCCATCAATAAGACTTGTAGATGGAACTACATGGCCAGCCAGAATTTGGGTGGCCTACCTTCTGGTTGCTTGGTGGTACTGGAGGTTACTCAGCATCCTCTTTGGGCTGTGGCTGTGTCTCTGATGGCTGAGCAGGAGCACCAGGGCTGTGAAATGTATTTAGAAGCAAGCAGTATGATTTATGTTATGAATTATGACAAGCCTGATGAGTTCACTTTCTGTATTATAACATCACTTACACAGTACAAGCACCAACTTCTCAGTATGTCACCAGCAGTTCAGCAATGTGATGCTCTGTTCTGAAGATTTTGTAGTTCTGTGGGCAGCATGCTGGGCACCTGCAACATCACTTTCTCCAGCTGAGACACACACTCAACTACTCCCTCACTTGCTTTTCTTCCCTGAAAACTGAGTTTGGTCTCTCCTCTGGCAGGTGATCTCTTTCCTCACTCCAAGTTGCTGAGTCAGATCACTTTTCTGCCTAGGACAATCTAGGTTCCCATTTCTCTTTCTCTCTACTTAAAGCTAAATGGGCTGGAGAAAGATGCTTTTCTTTTAAAGGTCTGCTCAGACAGTGAGGCTTTGTTTACTTCAGACAAGTTTGGTTCAGCTCTGAAACTCAGTTTTTTTTTTTTCTTTAAATTTAATTTAGTATGCTAGATTTTTATTTATTTACTATCTCACTATATTTTTGAATACAGCTATGCTCAATGAAGTCTCGGAGCTGTGCATTTACATGCCAGTTATGGGAGCCTAAGAAAATAAGAAAATGATTTCCCAATGCAGGAGGTGTCCTCATTAAGGAATTTTCTGCCACAACACTACAGGGAAAAAAAAATATGGAGGCAAATCTGTTGTTAAAATAAACAATAATTGTACAATCATTGCTTTTATTATCATATATTCCTTCTCAACTTTAGGCATTTTTATTATGTATGTGGTGTTATGCATGTAAAATAAGTTGGCAGTTTGCCTTAAAATTGCAACATCACATGACAAGCAAAGGGCTCCATTCCTCAGCTGTTGAGAATGACTCCAGTGAAATCAGTCATTGCCACAACAATCAAGTCCCCTCTCCTGGTACCTCCTTCTGCCTCAGTCAGGAAGTAGTACCACCATGCGACAACATCATAGGGCACATACAGTGCAGTCCCAGCCCCTGTTCTCTGCAGGTCTCACTTACATGTAATTTCTTCCTGGATTCCCCTGATTGCTTTATTCTATATTTTCAGTCATTTTCCCTAACAAAATAATTTAGCAGAACTAATCCAAACATGGGCTTAATTAATAAACATTTGTCAGTCTAGAATTCCATGCTCCAGTCCAAATTACTTATGACAACTTCCTTAATGAACAACCAAAATGTCTGCAAGGAATCTCTGTCTCTATCAGCTGGCTGGACAGCACATCTTTGATTTGTTTAATACATTTTAATAAAGCTGCAATAAACCTTTGCTCTCTAGCTGTACACAGAGCATTTTACAGCAAAAGGTGACATTACACCATCTTTTACTGACTTTAAAACAACTCAAATAAAAACAATAGCTTTTTATAATACAGTGATGTCTTGCTTTGATCACAAAGGCAGAAAAAGAAGCCTCTGAACTAAAGAGTGTGTGGGTGCTGATCATAAGGAAGGACTGAAACTAAGCATCTGACAAATGCTATCAGGTTTGTTTAATGCTCAACATGACCCAGTTGTAGGAGTGTAGATAAAACCCAACTTACTTTCATCCTGAGCCTGCTGTTTTCTAGCGTTCTGAGAAGACAGGAAGAAAAAAGTACATCCTTTCCTGATCAGTTCTGCTGTCATGCTTCAGAAAATGAAACTGTATCCACTGCAAGTTTTATAAACAGAAATAAATGAGTCTTCTTCTCAGTTGCAACCTTTCTTTCAGTTCTGGCTGTGTTTTGTTAAGGTGAAGAAACTTGTCTCATTGTATGGTGTGAGTTACTCGCGCTCTAAACTCTCAGGCAGATACACACCTGAGAGCTGAAATTCCACATTGGATCCAGGCATGAATTTAACAGACAGCTCTTCCCTTCAGGGAGCCTTAAATCTGATCACTAGATCTAAGCACTGCTGACATGAACATCGCTGATTGGTCACAGCTTTCTTTGCCTACAGAGAATCTACAAGAGGACAAAGAAAAAAGCTTATTAGTCCTGTGTTCCAACAGCTGAGGAAATGAAAATCTGACCTTTGAAGAAATTTTTTTATATGACAAATCCAGAAATTACAGATACTTTCTACACTTCCATATCTGTAAATCAAATTCCTAGCTATTTCTCATCTTAATGAGGATTTCAGTGACTTTATGCAGTGCTGGGGGTGATGGGAATTACTTGTGTAGACAGGATGTTTGTTCTTCGATTCAGAAAGTGTCATGTATGTAATTTCTGTGGGTTTCCCTTGTTCATGTTCTATGACTTAGATTTCAGTTAAACCTCTATCTTCATGCACAAGTTTGGGAACTGAGAAATTGATGATAAAATTTAATTTCAGACATTCAAGAACTTTATGAATTTATGTGTTACATGATCTTTGAATCCAAAGATGAGCCGAGTTTGCAAAGAGAGCTGTAGCCCAAAAGCCAGGAGCGCATTGGCAGAGTGCTCTTTGGGCATCTCACAACCCGTGATTGCTGGACGGCAAGGGAAAAGCAAAAGTTGCAGAACCCTGCTCCTTTAGGTGACAGAAAGGAATTGCAGCTTGTTTTTCAAATTATTTCAGCATAGTAACTGAGCTACTTGAAAAACATCAGGAGGAAGAAAGCTGTTATTGTATGCCTCTGCACTGAGTTCCCCAGGAGGCATCATGGCTAGGGCTGTGATCTTGGTGAAGACAAATTCAATTTCTAAGGAAAGGCTTCTGGGAATCCGTTCATAAAAAAAGCTGTTGGTTAGGAAACGTGTTCTATCAATCTATCCTCATTCTGCAGTGGTAGGACTTTTACCATTTCTCAAAGTTATTGGAAAGGGGAGAAATTTTGGTAAAGTAATCGCCCCATATTATCCATAAACCCTGTCTGTTTGCTTGCTGTCACAAAGTCTTTACATTGAAAGGGGCAACAGTCTGTGGTCTCCTTGGATTCCCTCTAAGTACAGGTCTTTTTGCCATCCTGGCTACCAGTGTAATGTGTCTGTGTGTGAGGAGTCTCACAGGTTTCTGCTCCAAGACATTTATGAATCATGACTCTGCAAGTCCTGAAAAAATACGCATTTTTTTTATCACCAGTGATGGTGATGATGGCTATCAAAGAATCCCAGAGGAGCTGACCAAGGAGCTTTCTGGCTCAATAACATCATTTTTTTGCTGAATATAAGAATGTCACTACAATTTCCAAAGTGTGGACCTTTGTTAACACAATCCCAGTGTTCAGAGAGGGCACATGTGATAAGTATAGTACAATTAGCCTGATAAGATTCCTTGTAAAAAAAAAAGAAGAAATTGATACAGGAATCAGCTGATGCAAGATTAAGTGTGGTAATAGAATTAATACTAGTCAATTACTTTTTTTTTTCATGGAAATTAGATCTTGTCAAGGAAACCCAATTTCATTCTTTGATGAGATTATAAATTGAGTCAATGAGAGAAGCTACAGACATAATAGAATTTTGTATGACATTTGACTTGGTATCACATGAAATTATTTTAATGAAAAACATCATACAGTTAATACTGAATAGATAAAAGCTATCTGACAATTTCTAATGCTAGCTATCAGCAAGGGAACATCGTTGAATACGGATGTTTGCAAGACAAGCACAAGAAGCATCAATATTAAACCCAGTCCTATTCAATATTTTCATCAACCATATGATGGTAAATAACAATAATTAAAAAAAAAAAAACACAAAAAAAAACCCAAAACATATCCACAACACAGCAAAACAAAAAAAAAAAAAAAAAAGAAAACCAACTAAAAAAGCCAAAACTCATGAAAGATGGACTGTTGAGTGAGGGAGATCGGCTTCAATGGAATGCAGTGGGCATGTTCCCAGCCCAAGGCAAAGTCAGATGTGTATAATGAGAAGCATCAGGCTCCCCACATGGAAAGGAGAGCAGTACCTTGAGTAGTGGTTATTCTGCTGAACAGGATGGACATGATCCTGTGGAGGGGAAGAGTAATGCAGTCTTTCGTGCATGAATTGAAAAGCAGGGGGAGGATTAGCTCCCAAACATGGCTTTGATGAGGTGGATGATGGAATCACAGACAAAATTAGCATATTTTTGAGAACATATAAATGAGCTTGAGAGCTGGATAAAATGCTGCAGGGGAAGAGTTGGGTCTTTTTAGCTAGTTAAGAAGAAGAAAGGGAGGTGAGGTTATTAAAGACCGTATGCTGGTGGGGAGAAATCTGGGTCAGAGAAGGCACATAGCTTAGGAGAGAAATGTATTACCAGAACCAATGGTTAGAAACAGAAACCAGACAAACTCAAATGAGAAACTGAGGGAATATGTGAAAGAATGAGACATTAATCAGTGGGAAAAAAATTACAGAAGGAGAAACATATTTCCTTTCTACCAATATATTCACATCAAGACCTCATGCTTTCCTGAAAGACCATGAAAAATGCTCGAGTTATTTGGCTTAACGCAAGGGTAACTGGGTGAAATTGTATGGCCTGTGATATACAGGAGGTCAGGCGAGCTGAGATAATGCCCCTTTCTGGCCTTAATCTTTCTGAATCTATGAATATTTGAGTTATATACTGTAGGTATTTTTGTACCTGGTTAATATGCATCTCAGATAAGATTTATTCAAATTTTGAACTTCTCAAGTGATGCATGTTGGCCAGTTGGAGGTCAGAAGCAATGGCACACACTGCAAACAAGTGCTAACTCACTCTGAGCAATGGTTACTGATGCTGTTTGTATGTAAGCAGTAGTCACATCAGATAACACACAACCCATATGATGAATTATTTCTGCAGAAAACATTGATAGAATAATTCTAAATAATGCTTGTACCAGAGACCCATGATAGTTCACAACAACAACAAAGGCTTGAACTTGCCAAATTCTTCTTTTGCTTTTCCTTTTACACCAAAGAGCACATTCCTTCCCAATACCCAGGCATGGCAAAGCACTCTCACTGGGAAGGTGAAACTTTGTGTGTTGACTGTGCTACACAGCAAAATGCTTATAGAAGCTGCTGCTTAGTTAGGGGTGTTTAGCACTTTTCCTCCGCTTTTATCACTGCCTCCATTTTGCAGTATGCAGACCTGTAAAATTATTTGTACTGTGTATAGATAATTATTCCTTGTTCAGCACACTCACATGAATGATCATTGCATAGTGAGTGCTTTTTTTTCAGTGGCTCATACATTCATTTACCTATTACAGTATTTTTCAAACACTGTCCGTTCTTTTCCTTTTACTGAACTGAAAGACAAAATGTAATTGATTTGATGTACATGAAGGATAATTACTGGACTGATTTTACATGGTGCTCAGTACACTGATCTCTAGCCTATCATAAAAAAAATCATTGACCTTAAATCACGGAAGTACATAGAGAATCATAGAATTGTGAGATTGGAAAGGACCTTAAGAT
Source organism: Psilopsiagon aymara (assembly GCA_024733675.1). Lineage (NCBI taxonomy): Eukaryota > Metazoa > Chordata > Aves > Psittaciformes > Psittacidae > Psilopsiagon > Psilopsiagon aymara. The sequence continues at coordinate 20,548 of JANRGW010053231.1, forward strand.
CATTCCAACCCCCCTGCCATGGGAAGGGACACCCCACACTAAACCATGTCACCCAAGTGTCGTGGTTTCAACCATAAATCAGCCACACAGTTTGTTCACTCACTTCCCCCTTTTTACTTCCTTCTGCTCCTGGAGGGATGGGAAGGAGAATCGAAAGAATGCAACTCCCACAGGATGAGATAAGAACACTTTAATAACTAAGGTATAACACAAACCACTACTGCTACTACTAGTAATAATAATGACAAGAGA
>JANRGW010053235.1:0-13278 GCA_024733675.1 Psilopsiagon aymara
ACAATACTCCAAGTGAGGCCTCATGAGAGCAGAGTAGAGGGGCAGAACCACCTCCCTCAACCTGCTGGTCGCGCTCTTTTTTATCCTACTCCATATGTAAAATAAAAGATCAAGCCCCCCAGATTCAGTCCATATTATTATCATCATTTCTTCAAGATTGTTCCACCTTTATTTCCTTTGGAGTTTTGCAATTCAGACTTCCCGATAAGCCCATAGCACGTGTGAGAACAAACATTTGTAACAGGTAGCTACATGTGGAATGAGAATATGGAGGAAACTGCAAGCCATCTAGATTCAGGACATTCCATTATTCCAGCCTTTTCTGATCATCGTCTATTCTATTTGTCCATTAGATGTGACTTCAGATCTACTTTCCAGGCTCTATTTGTTTGTAAATGTAAATCTTTAAAAAAGCACACAGATAGCATCTGTGCTAAATTAACTTCAATACTTTCAAAGTCTATTCTAAAAGGCAAAGATTTTGACCTGCAAATGAAAAAGTATCATCCTCCAGATGTCCAAATGTTTCTCCTTTAACCCATTGTTTCTGTACTGCTCATGATGTTTCTTTTCCCACAGGCACGTTAAAGGGAAGAAGAACCTTTGTCATGTGCTAGAACTGAATTAAAATGGATGTCTATCAGCAAGGCCAAAATATCCATGGCACATACTTTTATTTTCCTTAAAATATTTATCTCTTTCATTCTCTTTCATTGTAAGCATGCCACCAAAACCAGCAGAAATAATCTTTCTTCCAACATTAAAAACAGTCGCTCTAGAAATCTCTTAAAACCTCCAGGTAGAATAAGATTTACAAAGCAATTTTAATACTGGCAACCTTCAGGTGAACATACAAACCATTAGGCATAAAGCTGACACATACATGAGCTGCAGCATATTTTAGATTTATTTTCATTATACAGCTTCTTGAATAAGTATACCACCACAGAAGGTATCTTTGAAAGGCCTGATACTGAATTGGAGCAAGCTCAACAAAATTCAGCTGAAATCAATATGGTAGTAGTATAGACATCAATCTACTCCTTACTTGTTTAATCTAGGCCAAGATTTAGACAGATTACCTATGGTGACACTGCCTAGTGACACAGGTATTATTAGTGTCTGCAAGCTGGAAAGCCAGGGAGAGTTTTTCTTGCTTATGAGCAGGGCAGCAGCTCTAATAAAGGACAGTGACTTTATTTTCCATGTGGATCTGAAGGGAAACTCATCCTTTCGCAACGGATAACCTGAGATGGAAAAATCCTCCAGCTATGAGAAATTCAGTGTGCAGTAGAAGGGTCTCTCTGGAGGCATAGCCAAAGAAGGTAGTGTTCTACAGTCCCCCTTGGGTCTGATAAGGTATAAAATATATCTCATTTTATGGTGATCAGAAATTATAGGACTTCTTCCAGTGAAAAATATTTTTTTCCCTTTTACCTGAATATGCTTTGTATAAAATCACTAAGAATCGTAACCAAAGGGAAAATGGAGATTAATATGATTGGAAGATATGATGGATATGGGTAGGAAGAAAAGGGATAAGAAAATAAAAGGGAAAAAAAAAACCAAGTCAATACTCTGTATGTATACATATGGGTTTCTCTTAACAAACCCAACTGCTGATTTCTTTTGTTCACACATCTGCTGTGATGCTTGTGAAATTTGATTTTTATTTTAAGAAGTTAATTTTTCATGACTGATGTCTTCAGCAGAATTCATGGTGACTGATATGCAAGGATGGCCCGAGGCCCGACGTATCTTATTACTGACAATCAATGCCAGACATTGCATGGTAATTAAAAAGAATAAAACTGTATTTATTCTAGAGCTTAAATACATCATTAAGGTGTAGTCTTCTAAAGCTACTCAGTAGCATGAAGATTTGGCCAACTGAAGAGTTATGGTTTATTTCCCAAGTTTCAATGTTCACCATCACATGGTTAAAACAGTTAGCATTTCACAATGTTATTTTAAGAAGCACAGTCATTATTTTTATTTTTTATTAGAGGATATATTTTAATCATCCTGATCAAAATATTAGGCTGATGATTAGGGTCAAAACTTTGCAGTACATTTTTATGGGAATTCCAATTCCCAAATTGCCTTGTAATTTCATCAAAGTGCAGTAGTTAACATCTTCCTAACTATACTGGTTTTGCCTTTAAAATATTTGATGATGCTCTGAAACCATAATGATGATGTAGAAAACAAATTCATAATGACCAGCTGACTGTGAAGAAAAATGAAACACAGATGACAGTGTTTACTATGTAGCTCTAAGAATTTTGCTTGAAACAACTCAGGAAGCAAATGAAAATCTATTACTGTTGGAAATAAAATCACAGCATGTATTTTTGCACTGTGATTCTAATCATGGAACTTCTATATGAAATTAAGGTCTGAGTGATCTGCTTTAAATCCCACCTTTGCAGGCCGAATCTGAAACTAGCAGTGGATTTTTCTGATTTCCCCATTCTTTCTTTTTTTTAGAGAAACAGCACCTCCCCCAACAGAAACTGATTCCTAGTCAGAAAGATGCTTTTCCAACACACATTATTTTGTAACCACTGGGGGGATCACACTGCCTTTAGCAACTCATTAGCTTCTGTCCTTGGTACAGCATATGTAGACCTCAAACCGTATGTTCAGCAAGTGTAAACTTATTTTGTTCTGTTGCCTTGAAGGGTTTTATGCTAACCAGCAGAAGACATTCTCCCCACACCTTCTTGGGTTTGTGGGGTTTTTTTGTTTGTTTGTTTTTTTGTTTTCTTTTTTTTTAAATGTAAGATTATTACTTTCTATTGAGAATCTTGTCCCTCATTTCTTTATACAGTGCAGCCAGTTCTCCAGTTCAGTTCTGTATCTTTGATAACTACTGTTAGAGGCACGGAGTACTTGACAACACTATAAAGAAGCTAAAATTTAAGTGTGACAGAGTTCTAGAGTACCAACCGGTGTTTGCACAGTATGAAAAATAGTGGAATAAGAATCCAAATAAACAACAAAAAAAAAAAAGCAAGGCAGAGGACGTGGCTTCTGACCCTCATGGTTTCAGGAAATACTGCTACTGTGATTAAGAAAATCAAAGGCTTTGGAGAGCTTTTTAAAAAGGAACTAAAAGGAAAACAGCTGAGAATGATGCAGGAATATCAATGAAGGAAATGTGTGAAAACCAGATAAGGAAGAGGCAACATCAACACAAAATTGCGGGCAACAAACCAAACCATTAGCAAAGATTACGTTCAGCACCCCCTGTTTGCCTGAGACTCTGAAGGTAGAAGCCTTGAAAACTGTATGTAGAATACAGAAACAGTTCAGATCATAAACAGGACAAATCTACCCTCTAGTTTGAGATCAAGTGAACCAGATCTTTTTAAGTGACACTCCTGTTTTCAGTCCTGCTCCAATCATAAATTCAGAAAGATGTTACAAATGTTCCTAATAGACCAATATGAATTATTTCACCTCTCTTTTTGCATCACTTCCTACCTTTTTTTTCTATTGACTTAGATGAGCTTCATTGCCTCTTTGCATATGTCTGCCTATTGATTACTGAAAATGATTAGTGTATTTTACTTTGGAGTTAGGCATCTAAATACGAGTTCTAAATTATTGAGTCTGGCTTTTAGTGGGCTGTCCACAGAACACATTGATTTTGCATTCACAAAATGAAGGACTATATCAATGAGATTGAAAAAGAATAGGGTAATACATGCAAAGGTGAAGAAAATCAAGTGTTAAATTACACGGGCAATTCTTGCCCTTTAAGATGGACCCAGTTCATATGCTTCATTCATAACCACGAATTTGTGTTTATGAATGAAATATGACATTTCTATGAGCAAATCTTTGGAACTGGCTTGGTCTCTGTGTAATGGCAGATAATAATATTTACCTTTTTTACAAAGCAAAACATATCAAACATGCTGTCAAGTCTAGTAAGTATAGTATTCTGCTGCTAACACTAATCCTGAGGATGTAGATTATTTATATTTAAAGCCATCATAGCTTGCCAGAGTGACAGATGAGTTTGGTGGCTTGGATGCGCATATAAAAGCTTGGACAGGTATCTGAGTTTCATCCAAAAAATGAATTTCTTAAAAGGGAAACATTTGGCTAAAAATGTTTGATAAACAGGTTCTCTTCCACTTCATGCAGTATTTTCTGCACTCAGTGTGGTTTGAAAGACATAAAGAACAATGAAACTCCATTCACACCTTGCTGAGGTTTTTGATACAAGGTCTACAGAATTAGTCCAGTCTGGAGAAGACCATTCTTTGGATAAATGTGTCATCTTGTGCCCAGCATCATCCTGAAATGGAATCTCAGCGCAAAGTATTAGGCCAGCTTCAAACATCCTGGACGTGCATACAATTTATTCTGTTCTGAGACAAAGAGAATGTGGCTTTAGCTTGTGTTCCCTACAGGTAAATGGTATACTGAAACTCTTTTCTGGTTCAGGAACTTCCCTCTGTCTAAATAATGAAGCATAACAATTTTGAAGTTAAGATAATGCCAATAAGTATGTCTTTGCTGAAACAGATGACAATTTTTCTGTCAGGGGGCAGGATTTCACGAGTAATGGTCTCTTTTGCATATAAATTAAAGTCCTTAATAATGGCTTACACTGATTATTTTCAAAATACATAAGAAATTATATTGCAGGCAAATCTTTGTATACCGGATCATCTTTATTATAAATTAATTATCATTTTATTTCTTAATCTTCCCAGATGGCAAACAGAAATAGATAAAAGAAATTATTAATATTTGGAAATCATTCTTTATTACATTGGTGTTCCTTCCCTGGATTAAAGACAAGTACCTTGGTATTAAAATAGTGATGTGAAATGCAGAATCAAGCCCTTTGAAAAAAAATCCCAGAACATTAATTAGACTGCAGCTTTACCAGGGACCCCCCTGACGATAGACATCCTCTTTAGTTTTGCTTAGGATTTAGTTGTTGAATACCCTCATAATCTTCTCAATGTCTTTTCTTTAAAACAGTGCCATTTGCCCTGAACAAAACTCTTTGTTGCCATATGCTAGAAAGAATAAAATGTAGCACTTGCTGGGTGCTTCACATTTTCTAGCTTAGTGCTCTTGTGGATATAATGGCCTATAGACATAATCAAATTTGTAGGTTGAGATAATCTTTGACATAAAGCTGTTATGACTGAAAAAAATACTGTGAGTATTGTGGCTTGAGGTTCCTTGAATAATAACTCAACTTAGCAACTGCTCAGGTCTAGGTGTTGTTGGAATCACTGCAATTAACACCTGGGTTGGAGCAATCCCAGGCATACATACAGGCTGGGCAGAGAAGAGATTCAGAGCAGCCTGGCAGAGAAGGACCTGGGGGTGTTGGTTGATGAGAAAATAAACATGAGCCGGCAGTGTGAGCTTGCGGGCCAGAAAGCCAACCGTATCCTGGGCTGCATTCAAAGGAGCGTGACCAGCAGGTCGAGGGAGGTGGTCCTGCCCCTCTACTCTGCTCTCATAAGACCTCACTTGGAGTATTGTGTGCAGTTCTGGTGTCCTCAACACAAAAAGGACATGGAAGTGTTGGAGCAAGTCTCGAGGAAGGTCACAAGGATGATCATGGGACTGGAGCACCTCCTGTATGAAGATAAGATGAGAAAGTTTGGGCTGTTGAGCCTGCAGAAGAGAAGGCTGCATGGAGACGTCATAGCAGCCTTCCAATAGCTGAAGGGGGCTTATAGGGATGTTGGGGAGGGACTCTTCATTATGGACTGTAGTGATAGGACAAGGGGTAATGGGCTAAAACTTAAACAGGGGAAGTTTAGGTTAGATGTGAGGAAGAAATTCTTTACTGTGAGGGTGGAGAGGCGCTGGAATGGGTTGCCCAGGGAAGTTGTGAATGCTCCATTCCTGGTGGTGTTCGAGGCCAGTTTGGACATAGCTTTCGGCAGCATGGTTTATTGTGAGGTGTCCCTGCCCATGGCAGGGGGGTAGGAACTAGATGATCTTAAGGTCCTTTCCAACTCTAACTATTCTATGATTCTACGATTACTAGAGTGAAAAAAGATATGAAACTTCTCAAAGAATTATAAATTCAGGAAAATGAAGCATCTTGAAATGATCATCTTTCTTCAGACTTCTGTAGTTACACTACAAAAAAAAAAAAAGGTATCCATCTTATCACTTCACTTGCTTGAATTGAATTTCTGTTTTATAGACTTTCTAATGACAACTGCATGTCCAATCAGTGTGTCTCGTGTTGTTAGTCTGCAATTGTTACTATGTACTTGCATCTTTTCACTGGAGTTGCATCAGGAAACAAGACAACTGAGGCCACAAAGCTCTTGCAGAAATGTATTAAAGTGTCAGTGCTTGTTCTAAAGAGATCACAACCTGACCTATGATATTTAGCCAATATCTGGAGGAAACATGTGAGTCAGCAGGGATGGAGAAGACAGTATAAAATTGCTAAGGTGGTAGGTTGCATCTACATGTAGATGGTAGATTGCTACTCTTCGCTATATCACAATAAAGATATTTATTACATAACAGCTGAATTTTAAATACTGACTTTGAAGAAAGCATGATATCTCTGTAGAGGAGCATTGAGATAGAGATTATTTAAATAATGTGGGCATACACAGGAACGTAAGACCTGACGTCATGTACACATGAGTGCTGAGGAAGCTGTCACTGTGAAGCCACTTTTGAAAATTTTTGAAAGATCATGCAATTAAGAGACTCCTAAGGAAGAAAGCAAATGGCACTCTTATCTTCAAGGGGACTCAGGAAGAAAGGGGACCCAGGAAACTACAGGCTGGTCATCCTCACTTCGATCTGTGGGAAGGTGATGAAGCAGATATATACGGAAACTATTTCTAAGCCCATGAAGGACAAAGTGATTGGGAGCAATCAGCATGGATTTATGAAAGGGAAGGTGTGTTTGATCCACCTCATAGTTTTCTAAAATAAAATAACTAGCCCAGTGGATTAGGAGAGGAGGGTTATGTTTATTTTGGCCATCGCAGGGCTTTGATACTTTCTCCCATAATATTCTCGTATATAAACTGATGAACTACAGGCCAGCTAAAGGGCAGTGAGATGGACTCAAAACTGACTGAACTTCTGGCCAATAGGGATCAGCAGCACAGAGTGCCACTGGAGGATGGTCACAAGTGATTCAGGGATTGGTATTGTGTCCAGTCCTGTGTAAACTCTTCATTAATGACCTGGATGATGGCACTCTGAGCACCCTCAGCAAATTTGCAGATGATACAAACTGAGAGGAGTGGCTGGTAGATTAGAAGTGTGCAGCCATTCACAGATTCCTCCACCAGAGATGTAGGCCAGCACTTCTTGAGCAGGGAAATTCCAAATCCTGCACCAGGAGAGGAAAACCCCCCCACACCCATACAGGCTGGGTCAAAAGAGATGGAAAACAGCTTTGCAGAGAACGGGATGGGGGAATCCTGCTGGAACAATCTGACCACATATCAGCAGTGTGCCCTTGTGGCAAAAAAAGCCAAAATCCTTCTAAGCGGCAGAAAACAGAACATTGCCACAGGTCAAGGAAGGTGATCTTTTCCCTTTAGTGAGTCCTGGTAAGCCCCATCTGGAGTGCTAGGTCCAGTTCTGGGCACTCTAGTACAAGAGACACAGGCATGCTAGAATGAGTCCAGCAAAGGTCCAGGAAGATGATTAATGAAGAGAAACATCTGACCCACAAGGAGAAACTGAGGGACCTGTCTCTGGAGAAAAGAAGGTTCAGGGGGTCTCATCAGTGTATAAAGGGAGAATAAAGAAAACTTAGCCTGCCTCAGTGATGCCCAGTAAAAGGACTAGAATAACAAACATAAATACAGAAATTCAACGTGAACATAATAGACCACTTTCTTTATTGGGAGGTTAGTCAGACACTGGAACTGGTTGCCTAGAGAGGCTGCTGAGTCTCCATCTTTGGAGATTTTCAAAGCCTGGCTGGACATTGTCCTGGGCACCCTGCTCTGATTTAACCTGCTGTGGGTCCTAAAAGCTTTGGGCTAGATTGTCTTCAACGGGACTTTCCAACCTCAGGGGTTCCATGAAGTTGTGTGATTTTTCGTGATGTAATACCTTTATACATGGCATCTTTTCCCTATTCAATTGCAAGCGGTACTGGGTTCTTTATCTAAATGAAAGATGAAATGATGTCCTACTCAAAGGCTCAAGAAGCCCCTGTAGAATAAAAATATTCCTAATGAAATTCCAAATTCAGAAGTGCTAAATAGCTGGTGAAAATATGGAGCTGGAGCTTGTCATTTTAATTGTCTTAGATATTTATGAAAAGTTCTCTTTGTTGATCTGGATCTGCTGATTATGTTATAGTGAACAGTATTTTGGGGAATAATTATGCATTATTTTTTATCATGTACAACTCAGGAAAATTGCTATTTGACTGCATGAGAATTTTGTTAGTTTATAAAAAATATTACTGCTTTTCTTGGTTTTCCTTTGACTTCCAAATCTAACCTTATTTACTGAGACTATTTTGTAAAGTGGTCTCTAATGACTGAAGAATTAAGAAGTTACTAAGCACCTCTTGAAGTTCTAAAAATAACAGAAAAGTCACAGGAATGTGAAAAGTGTCAGACTTGAATGCACAGCTGAAGCCGTGGGAGAAAGATGCAGATATTTGATAGGTAGCTTCCCTTTTTCTCTTCACCTTTTGATATTTTGTGAATCTGATACTTTTTACTGAAGTTCCTAAATAAACAGCAAATGGATTCTTAGGGAACTGATTTCATTAATGCTTTTGTAGGACTAAAGTTGACTGTCAAACTATCCCTACATATTAATTAATTGAGTTCTATATACTTCTCTTTAAGGAGAGCCATTGAAAAATTTCTCACTTCAAAAAGTGGCAGTATTTTAAGGACTAAAGAGACCCCAACAAGAATAGATTTTGTGGGGTTCAGAATTATATAGACAGCATAAAGCAAAATAAACCAATAATTCAAAATCTAGACAATGATTAAAATCCTTGTTCTTCTTTTAAAGTGAAAAATGTTTACAAAGTAATTAAATTAATAACCATCTTGTCCTGGCATATAGGCACTTTTATCTCAGATTCATCTGTTCTCAAAGTTTAGGAGGGCTGTCAGGTGGGGAGTCAAGTCTCAGGCTTAGTTCTCCTTCATGTACAAGGAAAGACACAAGATTTTCAGCAAGCCCAGCATAAACCAGAGATACTGATGCAGGCTTTTCTTTTCCTCCTATTAGTGTGTGCCTGTAGAAAAGTAGGTTATTTTTCTTGCTCTCTATAGGTCAAGCTCTGCTGTTATAAGTGTATTTCTACAGACCCAACTGCATTGTCCATGACAAGTTTCTGCTGTACTTGTGTGGTAGATCTATCCATCTTTCTGGCTTTAAAGCTGTCAATTTCACATGCCTTCAGTGTACGAATTCAAACTGTAATAGTGTCTTTGCACAAATGTGCACTTTCAAAACTGGCTTCCATTAGCGAATAGAAGCTCAAATTTCATAGCAATAGACATATGAAAAATGAGAGTTAACTTATATTAAAGTCTTATCTTCTCTATTGAAGGCTAAATGCTAAATATTTGCATTCTGGGAAGAGCATTTTCCAGTCCATGTTAAACGATTAAAAACTGAAAACCAGGAAGATTATCTCCTCAACATCAATGCTGAGACATTTTTCCATTACTGTTATTAGTTTGGCAGTGTTTTCATCACTGCTGATCCCAAGGTTTCAACTTTAAGATCTTTAATATGCTTAATGTATAATTTAAGGGATTAACAAAAAAGTTTGTAATTGATTCTTTCTTTTCAGGAATACAATACAGAAGGAAACTCTTGATAAAACATCAAAGTTTTCAGCATATAAAGTTCTGAAGAAATATCTGTATTCATACTTTTTGGGGAAATTCAGATTTTAATAATTTTTGTGCACGAGACATTTCTGGTTTTGCTCTCCTTTTTGTCTCACAATATTTAGTGCAATGTGAGTCTGGTCTATGACTGGAGATGTGGAGAAGGTGAGACTCCCTGAAAAAAAAATAATAACAAAAAAAAGTGACAAAAAGGCTAATGGAATAACTGAAGAACATGCCATGGGTCTATCAAGAGAAAAGCTTTAGGTAAAAATTATAATCTTTACCCTCTTTTCCTTTCAATAAAGCTGTTTTCGCATATTTTAAGTCAATCTGATTTGGACATATAGGGAAGTTATTGGGCGGGAGGGGTTGTTGGGTTTTTTGAAATGTACAATAATTGTCTTGTTTCCTACCTGGAAAATATTAGGAAAATTAACAATATGAAGAGATCACCTGAATTAAAGCAAGAAAATGGATTTATAAGTCATACACAAAGACATACAAGACATGAAATTATAGGTCATAGACACCTGTGAGTCCCAATGCTAGTCTTTTTTCCCCCAACTGAATCAGCTGATTTAAGAAAAGATGTTACTTTCCTTACATGTAGAGATGTAAGGATCTTATTAACGATTTAACATCTGGTCCCTTAAAGATCTTTAGTAAGATCCTTAGTAATATCACCGATACACTATAGGAAAAAATTATACTAATATAACAGAAAGAGTCATGGAGTATCAGGTCAGTGACAGAAAAACAGACTAACAAAATCCTTAGTTAACATATTGACAGTGAGGTAATTAATCGAAGAATATGGGCAAAGATATGTGACTATGCTCTTTTCAAACAGGGTTGTAAATGCAAATACAGTTATCATGTACCATAGTGACAAAAGTAATTAAAGGTAGCTTCCAGCAAATTTTGGTCTATGTGGTTTATATCTCTCTCCTCAGTTATTTTTATTATTGTTAAAAGATTCATGGGTTGTTTTTAAATATGAATCCAAATATTTATATGAATCCAAGTAAATATATATATAAGGCAGCTAATACAGGTTTGTTTATTTTACAAAACTAATTGGAACTAGTAACCTGAGGCCTCATGCTTATTGCTGCAACCTCTTTCTCTCAAAAACAGAGTAACTGCTTTCAAACTGCCTATAGAGAATGGTCCCTGGGTTGTGCTCGCTTCAGAGCTATGGCTGGTACTGTTCAAGAAGTAGCTTTGGCTGACAAAACCTGTGACCACCTGAATAATTTAACACCACAGACAATCCAGCTCCTGAATGCAAGTCTGAAGCTTAACACTGTAAATTTGTTAACTCTTTTGAAAACTAATGGGCTGGGTCTGGCTTGGAAGGAGTTAATTTTCTTCATGTCATCTTGTATGGTTCTGTGACTTCAAGTTCATGACAAAAAGTGTTAGTAACACACTGGTGTTTTAGTTACTGTGGAGAATTGTTTGCACAGTGTCAAGATTTTCTTTTTTTCCACCAGTGAGTAGACTGCATATGAAGTTGGGAGGGGACACAGATGGGACAGCTGACCCACATTGGCTAACAGGATTTTTCATTTATTATATTTTCAGTAATCAAACCTAAGGTAAAGGCTGAGGAAGCTGAAGCTTCTGAGGTTATGGTGCTTGTCTTCCCCAGGAATCACTACATGTGCTGAAGCCCTATTTTCCAGACAGTTTCTGGACATCTGTTGGCCGATGGGAATAACTGACTGAACTACTTATTTTGCTTTGCTTGCATGCTCAGCTTTTATTCACTTATTAAACTGTCTTTATCATTACGAAACTATCCTTACCACTAATCTCTAGGCAATTAATATAATTCCTTCATCCTTTTTCGTGGTCTTTTGATGCTGCAAGACAAAGTCTTTTTCCAAAATGCTTTTGGCGAGCCCTGGAGAAAAAAAGAGATATTCATGTACTTATTTGAATTTATCACTAGATGTGAATTCACTGAGTGAGAATGCAAACCCTAGGACAGCTGTAGGAGAGGATCTGGTTTGAGACCATCTGAAGAACCTAAATGTACACAAGTCCATGGGACCAGACGAAATCTATCCGCAGGTCCTGAAGGAGCCAACAAATGAAGTTGTTACGCCACTGTCCATCATATTTGAAAAATCATGGCAGTCAGCTGAAGTTCCCAATCACTGGAAAAAGGGAAATATAACCCCCATTTTCAAGAAGGGGAAAATGGCTGACCCAGGGAACTGCAGACCAGTCAGTCTTACCTCTGTGGCTGCCAAAACCTTGGAGCGAATTTTCCTGGAAGGCATGCTGAGGCACGTGAAAAAAAACAAGGTGCTTGGTGACAGCCAGTATGGCTTCACTAAGAGGAAATCCTGCCTGAACAACTTGGTGGCCTTCTATGATGGGGCTACGGAACTGATGGACAGGGGCAGAGTAGTTGATGCCATCTACCTGGAATTGTGCAAAGCGTTTGACACTGTCTCACAGGACATCCTTGTCTCTAAGTTGGAGAGACATCAATTTGATAGATGGACCACTCGGTGGATAAAGAACTGTCTGGATGGCTGCACACAAAGAGTGGTGCTCAATGGCCCAGTGTCCAGCTGGAAACCAGTAACAAGTAGTGTCCCTCAGGGATTGCGATTGATACCGGTCTTGTTCAAAATCCTTGTTGGTGATATGGACAGTGGGATTGAGTGCACCCTCAGCAAGGTTGCAGATGACACCAAGCTGGGTGGATCAGTTGAGATGCTGGAGGGAAGGAATGCCATCCATAGTGACCTTGACACGCTTGTGATGTGGGCTGATGCCAACCTGATGAAGTTTAACCACAGTCCTACAGATAGGTGCAAGGTCCTACGTCTGTGTTGGAGCAATCCCAGGCACAGCTACAGGTTGGGCAGAGAAGAGATTCAAAGCAGTCCTGCAGAGAAGGACTTGGGGGTGTTGGTTGATAAGAAAATGAAAATGAGCCGGCAGTGTGTGCTTGAGTGCCAGAAAGCCAACCGTATCCTGGGCTGCATTCAAAGGAGCATGACCAGCAGGTCGAGGGAGGTGATCCTGCCCCTCTGCTCTCGTGAGACCTCACTTGGAGTATTGTGTGCAGATTTGGTGTCCTCAACATAAAAAGGACATGCAACTGTTGGAACAAGTCCCGAGGAGGGCCACGAGGATGATCATGGGACTGGAGCACTTCCCGTATGAAGATAGGATGAGAAAATTTGGGCTGTTGAGACTGCAGAAGAGAAGGCTGCATGGAGACCTCCTAGCAGCCTTCCAATAGCTGAAGGGGGCCTATAGGGATGCTGGGTACAGAGTCTTCATTATGGACTGTAGTGAGAGGACAAGGGGTAATGGGTTATAACTTAAACAGGGGAAGTTTAGATTGGATATGAGGAAGAAATTCTTTACTGTGAGGGTGGAGAGGCACTGGAATGGG
>JANRGW010053237.1:0-19155 GCA_024733675.1 Psilopsiagon aymara
GGCTGAAAGTCAAAACCACAGCACTGCACCAGCTACTAAGAAGGAGAAAAATGACTGCTACTGCTGAACCCAGGATAGTCTCCATCTCCTCTCTCTAAAGCACCTACAGATTGGGTGCATGTTTTATCAACTTGGACATTTTCACAGGCAGAAATGCCTTTATGTCTTCCATAGCACAGGAAATTTTATGAGCTTGTGAAAATGTTCATAGCAGGATTTTTTCCCCCCACGTTCTGGTGTTCAGAAAGAACACCAGAAATGCCAGCTAGGTCCAGGCTATACAGATGGGTTTGCCTGATGAGGGTTTCTGTCTACTTAGACTTAACATCAAATTTATGTCCTTAGGCCACTCAAATCTGTCAGTGTTAACTAATACTCCCTGCACTTCACCTTAGATTTGAATCCCTGACCCTCATCTGAAAGGTTGTGTATCTTACTGCCAACACCACCTCCCTGTAGTTTCTCTTGCTACAGCTGGAAGTTGAAATAACTTGTCTACTTAACTATCCCTGCATCCCTCAGTTTCACACATGATAGAGGAATGTATGCTCACAGAAATCTTAGTATCTATATAGCACTGGCTAACAGCTGGCAAGCACTGACTGCTATTAGACACCAGTCTTCAGTCACCTCTAAAATATGCATTAAAAAGTCCCTATATTAATTCAGCCTCCACAACCCTCACACTGCATGCAATAACTGTTTAATGAAATCTTGTGTCATACTAAAATTATTACTGCTGTTCTATTTTGTACTTCATTTCTTATCTGTTTGTGTTTAAATAAATTTCTCCTTCAGGCATTGTTCTCAGAGGCTCCTATTCTAATTTTATTAGGGTTTGTGCCTTTAACTTTCAAAATTAAACACAATGGTTATCACAGTAGTACACAAAACTGATTACATGTCCAGGATTAATAAGCCTGAATAGCATATTTAGTCAAGAACATATCAGGGCTGTAGCTGCTTAATTATCTTAATGGCTGAATGTTATAAGAAACTTATTCTAGCCTTTAAATAAGCTTCTGGCAAGATTGCACACAGAGAATTAGGGGCCTGAGGAACAAGATTCTCCGGAGGCATCCACTCCAGTCCTCATTGTCAGATGTAACTGCCTGAAAAATCTGGTTCATATGTTAATCATTTGAATGCATTCAGCAATACTTATTCTCATGTTAGTGGATTTAATAACACAACAATCTCAGAATAACTGATAGGAATCTGTAGTTTTCTCTAAATTCTTCTCTTCCCACTGATGTCTTTTAAAATTTACTACTGACTTTCCAAGCTATTCTTGGATGCTTCATTCCTGTTGAAAGAAACTAAGACTCTCAAAGGTTGGTCAGCATTCTTATGTCCATTATATTCTTCTCAAGAGACTGCAGCCTTTATGCATACAATTCCCTCTTCATCCACATAAGAAAGGGACAAACCAAAAGGAATGTGAGCCAATGGTTGGTTGAAAGGGAGAAACATTAGAAGGCATTTTAATTATGGCTTTGAAAAACATTGATTGCTAAATGAGGCTAGGACAAGAAGGAAATGAACATTTATTTGGCCTTCCTGACTAATTGTAAGCAAAAGTGTTCACCTGGATTTTGCATGTTACAAATGAAACAAAACACAAATTAACTTGGTCTGTTACTAAGAGAAAAAAAAGGCAAATGCTAGTCATGCCATATAGAAAACCCTCAGCTTGGTAGGGTAACTTACTTGAACAGCAGCTGTCAGACAGCCTCTTGGAAAAAGGCGCTCCAAAGAACAAGTTCTCTGCAATGCATATGTCCCTAAAACAAGTAAGCTGCATACTCTTTTCTGAAACTACCTATACTCATGTAACCCAGAGCGCAGTTGCAGATCTCACTAATAATTAACATTGACTCTTCTCAGCTGCAGAACGCTTAGCACTAACACTGCTACGATAATGACACCATTGTAATTGTAACTGAGGCACACATAAGGCAGAAAAACACAGAACTAAAATATTTCTAGGACTTTGCTTTCAAACTTTGCAATCTAATAAGCGACCTTACAGTTAGTTTCCATTTCACAGCTGATTGAGAGTTATACTACATTTGCCAGTAAACATGCCTTTCAAGAAAAAGCTAGCTAATGTTTCAGTTCTTAAAAAAGACACAAGGAAATAAGTTAGTAGAAATGGTAAAGAAGGAAGGTTGACTCCAATTCAAGTATGTCACCAGAACTGCCGATGACTTGTCACCAGTATCATCAAATCAGCATAGGTTTGAGAGGAAGAAATTTATTAGAACTGCTGCCTGGGAACACACATTAGCTGGTGCTGTTGTAACATGTCCTATGTTCTAAGCATGTCACCAGCAAAGCACAATTGAGTACCCGAAGTTCAGAAAAGACACACAAGCACATACAAAGTGCTCTCTTGCCTCAACAGTTATCTCTGCCTCCCAGGCTACAGCAGATTCTTGTGTAAAGGATACAATCTTTCCAAATTACCCCAAGGAAACACTAAGAAACAAAAACAGGAAAGAAAACCAGGCTGTAAATGTACTGCAGAAAAGATTTAAAGTGGTTTATGAGACACCTGAGTTTCCTCTGGGAAGAGCGACAAAGCACAATAAAAGCTCAAGGCACACTGAGCAGGAAGCACACTGGCAAAGGATGGGTGTTAAACAGGTGTCTTATGCAATAAAACCAGTTGCGCTAGAGATGCCAATGGTTTTCCACCACAGGTTTGTCTTGGCATCCCCACACACTACCTTCACTGTGGCATCTGGAGTCCCTCCTTTGCTCGCTCTCCAGGCTATCTTGATCAGCAGTTGTACCCCTATATCCACACTGGTTTTCATGAGCAAGAAAAGCATAAGCATCAGATTGCAATTTAAATCTTACTCCCACCCTCCCCGCTCCCACTTTTTAAAGTTCAGAGTGGGATCTGGATCCCAGCACAACTAATAGGGCTCCCCTCACAGGCGCAAGGGATCAGCCAGCTTCAGTGGGTCACAGCGGCTAACAGGCAAATCAAAAGAGAGAGCATTTCTCTCCTCAAGATGTTCCTCTCCTCTCCCACTGCCCAGAACAGGCCAAATCAGAGCAAATTTATCTGAAAGACAGGAAAAAGGATACTCATAGGATGGAGGGGAGAGGGCAACCTTCATTCAGTAACTAGACAATGAAAATGAGACATGCATAGACTTTATCACATTCCTGGAAAGCTACTCTATCATCCAATTTCAGTCTTTTCCTTTGCCTCTCCAATATTCAACTCCAATCTCCTCTCAATTAATTCAGCCCTGAGAGCCCACTTATTGACATCTTGACCACTGCAGAGGACACAGAGAAGAAAACAAGAAAGCACTTCATAAAGCACCATCCATCCTCAGAACTTCATAATGGGCCATACATCTTCAGATATAACGTATGCATGCATTCTGGCCAAAATATGCAACAGTTTAAGCACCCTTAAATGTCCCACAAGTTATTAAATTTTTAGTTTTCAAAATCTAATCTCAGATCATCAAAGACTTAAATCAACAACAGTTTATATACAAAATGAGATGCACATGTTTTTCAATATGAGAAAGCGCATGCATATACAAAATACAAAAGAGTGTTATGAGATTAAAGTTCATTTAGCATGACATTTGTAGCAAATTCCTTTTCTGAAGTAACATTGCAAACCCAGAATTATATCAAAACCAGAGAAGTACCTTTTTTAATACTCAAGGGGAAATAACAATTGTGAGATTATCAAGGCCAGTTATAACAATGTGTTAAACAAAGAATCTAACTTCAATGCTTCTGCATTTGTTTTTGCCAAGTGTTTGCCTTCCTGCTAAATCCAGGACCTTTTTCATAAGCCCATAATTTTCCATAAGTCACAATTTACTAGATATTAAATCATATTTCTTGACTCCAGACTACCATTATACATTTTTTTAAAGCATTTTCTTTATGCCAATCAGCCATAGCAAGAAAAATGCTTTTCCAAGGCTCTCAATAGAAGGAACATTACTAAGTATACTACTGTCATATTAGGAATATTTAATAGTGATTATATGACCAGTGGTTGAAATTCCTGTGAACATATACCAGCATTTTGTTTAGATACAGGAGGTAAAAGACCTTTTGAACACAAATTTTGAGCACAAATGTTTTTAATCCAGACACCACTTGATGTCGGAGACATTCAAAGAAATCAATGTGAGCTAAAAATATGTTACTCTCAATTCTCCTTCCCACATGATCTGCAGGGTCTGGACTGCAGAGTTTGGGGGGGGGGGGGTTGTTTCTTTCTGTTCTTTTCATTAATTGAACCTACAACCAAGGACAGAGTTTCCCAGATGTCACCAGCACATCTGAAAAACTTCCATGGTGTTTAGTGATGTGTCCAGCATCCCTGTACATTCCCTCCCTCTCCCTATCACAGTGGTAAATCACTTGTTGATTAAAAAGCACTGTTTGCATATGTTACGTGATTTTAAGCAATGTAAAAGATGTGTGCTTTATATCTGCAGGGGACAATGACAGGATTTGGTGCAGTATGGAGTTTGACTGATTCCCAAGAAAGCTGGAGATAATATAGACAGACAATATGCTCACTTCTCTCAAAATGAAGATGCTTATTATGACAGACTGCAAGTTTTGCCAGAGAAGCATGAGTGTCTACAGAGAATGTCTCCAAGCAATATTCTGTGGGCAGCAGGTTAGTAAACAAGTAACCTGATCTGATGTCTTTTTTCTGCAAGGGTCACATATTACTAATTAAGTTGCAAATTTTTTTTTAATTGCTTGCATATATTTCCTGGAAAAAAAAAAAAAAGAAAAAACAAAACAGTTTTCAGTGTAAAGGGCTCTGGCAGTGCAACCTGCACCCTTTATATGTGAAAGTACTAGTTGTGTTGATTAGTTGGAATAAATTAACCACAGGCACAAAGAAGACATTGTGCATGCCTGGTAGTTTGGTTTGAAATTTCTACTCTCCCAGTGCTTGATGGAAGGATGCATCTCATATAGTATTCAGAGCAACTGAGTACTAGCCACATACCTAAATTGTGTAATAGATGGGATCTTGAATAACATCTACCCCAAAGTAAGAAAATGTAAATTTTGAAAGATACAGAAAAATAAGCAAAAGCACAAAGGAAACAGCACAAAGGGAACAGTGCTAACAGATTGCAAAATAAAAATTTGAGTAAAACATGTACAAGAACCTAAAACATTTTCCTCAGGACTAGCATGGGTGAGGGTCGGAGCCCCTTCATTTTTATGAAAGAGGATGCATAACACAACTAGTGAATAATACATTCGGGACACCAGAGCAAGTAATAACATTCATATCAACAGAGAGGGAAAGCAGAGAAGGATACAGCTTTTTTTTCTCATGGCTTTTATGGAAGCCATAAGGCAACTCTGACCCTGTATAAAAGACTTTGAGGCTGGATATAAGCCTTCTCTGCAGCAGCCAAGAAACAATTTGTTGGATCTTGTCTAAACACTTAGAGATAACACACATTAAATAAAGTTTTGATTAGTCTTGCTGCATCCATGTAAGCCAAGCAATGTTTACAGTATTCACTATTTCTTTTTGTTTATACAACATGCTCCATGCATTAACTTTCCATGTAAATAGCCAGCAGTTAGGAACAATGTCCAGCAAATGCCCTCAAATTTCCAGTATCCTCATAATCTAACACTTCTTAGACATCGGATAGTCAATTCATCTCTCTTTTCCATGAGACACACAGAGGTAAATACAGCTACAAACTGTCTTTAAAAGAATTTCATTGTAGCTTTCACGTAACTCAGCAAAGTGCATCCAGTTTGGACAAGTCATTGTTAACATCACCCCGAAATGCAGAACACCTTGCCTTGAGAGTCAGATTTTACAACACCATGGAACACCTGAAGGAACCTTAAACACTGGTCACCAAAATGAATATTGGAAGAAGATGGATGATTTCAGAAAGCTCCTGATCTCCAGAAAGTTCCTGAAAAGACTCCAGGCTAGTTTCAACTTCCATCAAAACAGAAGAGACCAAAGGATTCGATGAGCAAGAGGAAAACATACTAACTATATATTACGAATATCAAAGAAGCATCAAAGATGTACAAGGTTGTGCATGCAAGGCCAGCAGAAGTTCAGTCAGTTACAGCACTGCATTGAAAAGACAGCTGCAATGGAGTTTTCTGACAGAAGCTGTGTAATTTCTGTCACTGCTACCTTCGGCTTGTTCACTGTCTACTACCTGGATGCACCTTTATCAACTGAAAATCACCATTCTCTTGCAGGTTGCACATGCAGATATTTAAGAAACTACTTTCTTTCTCCTTTGTGCTTTTCTCCCTGACTTTCCAGGTCATAGAAAGAAACCCACATTAAGTAAGTGAAAATCTCCCTCACTAGTTCTAACATGTTTCTGTCATGTTCATTGAAAAGGTTTGGCCCTATCTGCTTGACACTTGTCCTTAAGATTTTTGTATGCAATGATAAGATCCTCTCTCAACTCTTCTCTTCCCCAGGCTAAACAGGTCCAGCTCTCTCTGCCTTTCCTCATGGGAGAGGTGCTCCAGTCCTCTAATCATCTTCCTAGCCCTCCAACGGACCCTCTCCATAGTTCTTCTCTTTCTAGAACTGGGGAACTCCGAACTGAACACAGTACTCCAGATGTGGCTACCTCAGGGCAGCATAGAGGGGAAAGGTAACCCCCCTCAATCTGCTGGCCACACTCTTCCTGATGTACCCTGGTCTTCTTGGCCACAGGGGCACATTGCTGGCTCATGGACAAGTTGTTGTCCACCAGGACTTCCAGGTCTTTGCACATCTGCTTTCCAGCAGATCAACCCCTAACCTGCACTGGTGTGTGAGGTTACTCCTTCCCAAGTGTAGGGGGAACTCTGCTGAACTTCATTAGGTTCCTCTCTGCCCAACTTCTAGCCTGTCCAGGTCTTGATGAACAGCACAGCCTGTGCTTCCAGTATTCATATACTGGAATTTGTTTTGCCTTTTTAAGCAGAGGTTTGTTTAATGAGATAGTGGAACTAACAAAAACATACTAAAAACTCGAGTCAGAGAGGAGATGGAATATGACATCAAACTTTCGTCCTTGTCAGTATTTTGCAGCATTTGAAACATTTCAAACACAAACCAAGGGAACTCAGGGAGCTAAGGGATCAGCCATTCTGTAGGCAGCTAAATGTCTCTCCCAGGAAGGTTTTCTCGATATTCCATCTAAATATTCCCTGCTTAGTTTATCTCAAGCAATTATTCACACTATATGCAGACATTTTGTCCTCCTCCCCCACCAACCCACTCACTTCAGAAATACAGAATTATTCTACAATCATTCTCCCCTGTCATTCCCCATTCTGTGCCTACACTTCGTGTTCTTTCCATTGAATTCTTTTAAAGTGATCAATACTATTCCTTTGCAGGACTGAAACCTGAAAGCTATATACAGACTTCGATATAAAGTCACACCTAATAGACCTAAATTCCAACAATTGCTTGCCACTGCATTATGTGGTGGTGTGGTAGCTGTAGGAAATTTTATTCTGGAAAATCCGTATACTAACCTGGGAAAAAAACCCCAACATCAAAATGAATTACATGTTCTTGAGAATATTAGTCATAGAAAGGGATGCAAAAATACTATATAAAGAAAATTTAAAGCTAAATGCAACCATCAAGAACAATGTAGCTGAAGAGGAGAGTTTGTGAGAACACAAGAAGGTCAACTGGCAGACACCTCTAAGACCTACATGAGCCTGCAAGAAATGCAGGCAAAGAACAGACTTTGGTTTCAGAAGAGCTGAACAGTTAAAGAGATTCAAATCTATTACTTGCCATTTCTTATTTCTCATTCCCTGTCACAATTTTAAAAACTTGGGTTTCTTTTCTCTCACTATCCTCTGAAGTTATTCTTGTTTTAATTCCTAGAGCGCATACCATGATTCACACCTCTCATCACCTTTTTCCGTTACCTCCCCTTTGTATTCTCCTTTTCTCTAACATTCCTAATTCCTCAATTAAACACGTCAGAGTAAAAGTATTTATCTTTCTACTGCCCAACAATGCCATTCCCCATGCCTCAAAATCCTCTTAGGGTGTTTAATCCTTCAGCTTCCCCCACTTCTTTGCAACAGTTTTCTGTTCTTGCTCTGAAATTCTGGAACTTTTATTTCAAAATCTCTGTTTCCAAACTTGCTACAAAGCAGTATTTTAATTGCTCCCTATGTGCCATCCACTTCACTCTTCCTTCATTCCTTTTTCAATTGTAAACTCTCTGGGAGAGCAACTACACTATTATTCTGTTTAAGTGCCCTGAAAACCTGGGATACTATGAACACAACTACAACTATCCGAACATTACAGAATTAGGAGGGTAATCAAATATTTGTTCTAGCTGAGAACACCATTCAATCTCCTTTTCCTATTGGACTATAAATTTAGCAGGTACCAAATATTCCCACAGATGGTAAACTGCATGTGGATAACTATCTGGTTTGCAAGAGTTGAACACCTCACCTCAGAGTTTTTACTGCCTGCAAAATTCCACCCTTCAACCAGCACAGATGGTACCATTTTAGCAAACGAACTAACGCCAAAGCAATAAATCCATTCCATTCATCCCTGTAGAACATCTACTCAGCTTCACACTACCAGTCCTTAGAGCAAGATGCTCAGTGACCTGAACCTGAAAACCAGCAAGGATGCCACAAAGCCGGCAGGCAGTGCTGTGGCACAGTCACAGCTGGTGTGACTCAACAGAACAGTTGAGGTCGCAGGTGTTGCCACCACCAGCATTCAGCGTGGTAGAACATTTGCATGGCACAAGTTAAAATACCACTAACTCCTTCAGTAAGACTGAAAGAAATCCAAGTTAACAGGACCACTTCCAGAAAAAATACTTTCAAAAAAAGCCTGAAGTGCCTGACCCAGCAAATGCAAAGCAATTTTGGTCCCCACATTTGATTTTGAAGTAGCAATGAATACAAGCCTTTTTATTATTATCTACTGTAATTAACACACTACAAACATTTATCATAATGAATAGGCAAATAATGCAGCTCTAAACATCATTGACTAGTACTGTTAATTTTCTGTTCCAGTGAAAATTTGCATAAGGGAAAAAATACTCATTGTCAAGTGAATTTCCAAAAGACACAATTTGGAATGAATGAATATGGAAATTTCACAAAGATACAGTTACATCTTATGTCTAGATTTAGACGTGGCATCCATCACATTTTTAAAGTTGCCAATTTTCCTATCTCCTTCTACAGCCCTGCTGTTGGGTAAATATCAAACTTTAAAATGCCTTCTCAAGAACATTTTATCCCAACTAATGAAAATATGTTAAGTGTTTAAACCTATTGTGAACCCTACAGGATTCACAGTAGTAATATTATCCATGTAAAAACACTACAATTTAACTGAATAGTGTCAAAATACTTTTCATTACTGCTGGTCAGATATCTTCCTTACAAGTTCACTGCTTGTGCAACTGATCCAGTATTAATGTTAAAGACCTTACCCGTTTTATCTCCTGAAATCTCCTTACCCAAGGTTACATAGTGTCAGTTCTTCATAAATTTCACTTGCAATTATATAGCCTATTTAAACAGTTTGATTAAACCTTTCTCAAGCTCATAATCAAAGAATTAATGACTTTTGTAGCTCAGCAATGAGAATTCTGAGTTAATAACAGAACACTTCAGCACAATTTCTAACGTATTTTTAATGATGTTGAAAGTAACAGTTCATTTCTATTCTCTCCTCTTTCCTTAAGTCTCCTACGTAGTTTTACAAGCACAAGCTATGGGAAATAGTTTTGGAATAAGAATTTCCTAAAGGGTTATTTGTAAGGATATTTGCTAATAATTCTGCAGTCTAAAGCTTTATTCCATCACAGGTCCCTTCAAATGCATAGAAAACTGAACAACAAAAGAAAGAGGTTTTCCCCTCCTAAAATCATTCTGCTTTACCCGCTTCATATCATGGCATCTGCATTTCTGTCACTTTGTTTTTAATTCTTTATAAACAATTTATAGAAGCAGAGGAGTTCTCATGATCAGATTTTTAGATAAAGGTACAATCTTTTCCCCCTGCTTAAGCCCTATATTATACAAACTGCAATCCTCTCACCCAATTTTTAAAGCATGATTGTTGTCCATTATAAGACATCATAGAAAGAAGCCAGTATGGTTCAGATGATAAAGTTCCTGCATGGACTACACAGGGAAAGCTAAGCCAGATTCTTCTGCCTGGTTTTTGCTTATAAAAATATCACACTTAATTAAGGGGCTTTTTTAAATTTTCTGACTGAGCATAACATTGGCAAAAACAAATCAGGCACCAGTCAAAACAAATAATCCCTTTGATTTACTCTTCTGACGACTCTAACTCGTTGAGTGTAATTCATTCTTGAAAGAATTTCACTCACCAAATCCCACACTGTGAGCAGCTTTTCAGCCCTGTGAACAAAGTGAAGTGGTCTCTGGTTTTCACGGGGAGGCTCAGTGATGTGGAGAACTTTGGCAGGGCTACAAAGACTCAGCAGAATGGAGGCAGTCTAAACAGATACGGCTGTTTGGTTTCTCTGCCGGAACTGCTGAACACAGAAGTAAACTGTATGAGCTCTGTTCACTCGCTCGAAGTACCACAAAAAGCACAGCTCATGATTAAGTCCGCTTTTAGTGACAAAAACGTGCTCAAAAAAACCTTAAACAAGCATGGACAAATGAACAGTATTCCGAACATACAAAAAACATAGCTGAGATTGCTAAAAACTTAGAGGAAATGTGATCAGCACAAAGGACACAAACCAAGTCAAGAAATTAAAACCCAGAACACCTCTGGTTGTTTTGCCTGGAAAAATGCAGGCAGATGGACCATTCTAGATTAGGCACTTAGTAGGAATCTTGAAACACTTGACCTCTATCCCTGTCAGAGAACACAGTTTATTTATAATACACAGAGAGTACACTTTATTTCAGGGAGGAAAAATAAATAAGGATCAAAAGACTCTTTAAACCCAGTCTGATGGTCCAGGTATAAGACTGTCTGTCATGGAGTAACCTAAGTGTTGCTTCCTCAGCATCTACTTCAGTTCTCCCTGCTTCATGAAGACACTGCCAGTGCTGTGGGCTTCCAAGAACTAAAATTGGAGCAGACTGGGTGTAACTATACTGCTGCATCTGGGTCTTGATGCATCTCTACTTGGCCTTGTTCCCTCCACTGCTCAGTTTCACAGAGTACAGGTTCAACGTTATGAGCTGATCCTGCAGACTTGCTGTCACAGCATGGCAGGGTGGACAAGAGCATACTAAGGCAGTTCCAGTACTAAAAGTGCATGAATAAAAAGAAGGGATGCATTTCTCCACACAATCACTTGTGGCATCTTAATAAATCTAGTGCTCCACAATGTCCAAATTTTATTTGATATCCCAAGTCTCTCCCTCCTAAGCCACAGTAAAATGTTTTATTCCATAAAAAAGAGTACATTAGCTTGTCGAGTAGAGAAAGCTCAGTTCAAAATATTTAATTTTGCTGTTAAAACCTTTTCTTGGTTTTGCATGATTTTTTTTAGTAATTAGGTTACAGCTAAAGTGATTTGCACCAAGTTACTAAACCAGAAATTTATTAATCATTCTGTCCAGCCTAATAAATGCTGCACAAACTGCACTAAATAAAAGTCACAAACTCTTTTTCCCTCGAGCAATTTTCCCTGGACACACAGCAATCCATTTACAGCATGCAGAAATTAGCTAGTGAAAGGACTATAACAATTTCTCTTATCTTTAGAAGAGTTACAGTTCCTGAGTGTAGCATCACTGGAAGCCTCTTTCACATACACTTCTGAACAAGACAGTTAATCAAAAGCACCAAATCTACCTTCTGTTTCAGTATTTTCCATTCTTAGAAGACATGGTAAAAAGCCAAAAGCAGTGTCACTGGTTTCAAAAGATGTCTCTATATACAGTTGAATATTTAGACCATGTTCAGTTAATCTAAAATAATTCAGAAAATAAACTGCATGGGTTACCAGTGGTAGAGCTAAGAGAAGAACATATGCTGCAACAAACAGCAAGTGAATTTCTTTGATTTAGTTACTGCATCTTTTTCTTCACACAGCCTCTCGAATAAATAGTTGTACAAACCTTAATCAAAATGGAGTTTGCTGATATGATTTTGGTTAGTAGACATAATTGAAATTAAAATCACTACTAAGAAACTCAGATGGATTAGAATTTAAAGGAAAAATGAGTTGCTCTGAAGATACTGTTTTATAAATATATGCTCTGGTCCATTCCTAGCTCTGACAACATACACTGAATATCTTCCTGATTAGATTGCCAAGAACAATGTAACTGCATATCCAAGTATGTCAGATATACATTATTTTTGCACTGTCACACCCAGAGACAAAGCACCTTACAAAGCAAAAATTTCTCCCAAAGTTTTCCAACTCTTCTTGGAATGAGCAGGTTTAAGTGAACAAAAATATTCCTATTTCAGTACAAAACATGCATTTTCAGCCAAAGATTTTTTCCCGAAAGTATGCAAGCCAGGCTGTGTAACACAAAACGTTCAGCAATCAAAACCAGGATTCAGTATATACAGCTGTTTTCAGGTTTTTTTATTTCTTAAAAATAAATTTAGGCTAACTTTTCCTTGGTACTTAAGATCCCCCTCATCTTTGTACCAACACATTCCCATAAATTGAAAAATGGAAATCTCTTCCCCCCAGCACTCTTCCTTGACACTGTAAATGAAAAAATAACCTTATTCACTCAGAGACATGCTTGGTTGAGACAAGGAAGATGCAAGCAGAAGAGAAATTCAAAATTCTAATTGCTGGATGTGAAGTCTGTTTTCATTTTTCCTTTGGAAGAATCCACTTCTTCATTTGTATTCATTTCCTCTGGTAGCTGTCTCCTACCTGTCCACTGGCAGACAAGCAACCTGTAGAGATTTTGAAGAGTACATCTAAAAATGGACAGTGGAGTCATGTAGAGCATTGAAATTAAGGTACTAACATAAGATCTTGATTCTGGATTCATCAGAAAAATACTGTAGTTAGCAGAACCCTGGGATGGGAGCTCAGTACTCAGGCTGCTGCTGTTTGGTATTTGCTGAGTCTTTGAAAAGCTGCTTAATTTCTTGCAAAAGAAATAAAGAAAAAAAAAGATACAGCTCATCATGAGTCATGGATCTGGCCTACTGCATCTTTTGGCAAACTAAGCTTAAACCACTGTTTACTAGCATCCAGGCACCCACAAGGACTACAAAATCCAAGAGAATCCCCAGGCAAAGGAATGACTACATTTGAGAGCATGCTTGGACTGAAGACTGGGGTTTCTTTTACTTAATGGGTAAACCATGTACGAACCCTCACTGACAGGGCTCTTCAGGGGTGTATATCACCATGGACATACGTTTCTCTGCATGACAAATGTCAGACCCCTTCCCGGTGATTTTTACTTCCAAGTCTTTGATCAGTACAGATGTTACTGGTAGGAAGAAGACAGTGTCTCCTCAAATGCTTCTGCAGCCCAGATATGAACTGAGAAAACTTCAACTAGATACCATTTTAATTCTTCTTAACCTGAGTTTACCTACCAGCCTATCTGCTGGGGGGGAATGCCTAAATGTTCAGGTATTCGTGGAGTTAGTGCCCCTAAATCAGGCAGAACATGCTACGCCCAAAGCCTGATCTTTCCCTACCATTTAAAACATCAAGGGACTAAAATCTAATAGGAGAGCCATCCTTAGCTGTTTTTTTTTTTTTTTTTTAATCAAAACTAGATAGATAAAAAATTCGTTATTTATAGCTGTAGTATCAGAGTAGCCCTGGCTATAGAATCAACCATAGAATATCTATAAGTCTTTATAACAAGTACATGTTAAAAACCCACTGGAACTGCATCATTACGCAGGATGAGCATCTGCCATACAATGTTTGTCCCTTAACCTATTACAAGAGGATTAAAATATGCACTGAAAAGTTTTCTAAAAAGGTTGTTGTTTGGGTTTTTTTGCTGGAGAAACAGTGCTTACAGATGTACAGAGTGCTGTTATGTCTCTGGCAGAGAAAGTTAATCAAAGGAAGCTGCCTTTCTCTGGAACAGAAGGTCAGTGGAAGCCCCTAAGCACATGTCTTCAGTAGAGAGAAGTACTACATTTGTGGGTTCTTCACAGCACCTTTTTGTCCCACCAGAACTCTCCTCTGTCAAGTTCACCTTCATCTAGCTGTTCTTCATTCATTAACTGATCTCATCTAAGCACAAGATCAATATAATCTTATTGCATTACTATAGAAGTATGAGGCAAGGAAGAAAGAATATGCAGACATCCACATGTTATTAGTGCTTAAGTCTATGTTGTCTTAACAGTTCACCCCACAATTCTCTAAGGTTGTTGAAAAGCAGGAGGAGAGAACTGAAAGACAGGAATTTCATCACTCATGGGGAGCACTTCAGGAAGTACTCAAAGCATTTTATCAGAGAATTCAGGAAGTCATAAATGTTGTCTCTCTTTTAACCATTAACATCACAACATGATGATCTTCTAGATTAGACACCAACCATGCCAATTCTGGAAGGTTAGATTCTCTCAGACAAGCTAACAGTAGCTTTTGAGTAGTCCCTCTGAGGTTTCGCATGGGAATGAGAGACAGAACAGCAGTTTGGGACAGAACAGCAGTTTGCACATTCAGTTTCTTTGGAGTCGCTTTAATGCATAAATACCTGAAGGAGAAACTACTCTCTGAATACTTCTCTCTCCCATTTCCTTTCAACAAGTAAATAAAAAAATGAGGTAACAATACTGAATAAGAGAGGCAATCTGCTGTAGGTCACCCTGATCTCAAAAGCAGTTACTTCAAATCTATAATTGAAATAAACCTGCCTCATATGGCTAGCACTGCATGGAGTACATCAAATGGTCAACCGAACAGGAAAAATCTCTTTAGAAGCAATCAGTGACAACATTCACTACATTCAGTTTTCCCTAGGACTTGCCCTTACAGAGTCAGAACTCCCCAGCCCAAACTAACAACTATGGGAAAGGTGCATTCACCAAGTATGCAGGCACTCAGCTGGTGAATGGCAGAGCAGGCATACAGCTAAAGCATCACAAAACCAAATCAGGCTGACAGCAAGAAACAGAATGGATATTTCAATACAGCTCTTGATGCAAAAATACACTCTTGGCCCACAAAACGACAGCCCGTTCATGGCTGCACCAAAGACCCACAGAGGTCACAGTCTTGAGAGCAGCACAGCACTTCCTTCCTCTTCCCAAAACTGCAGCCTGCCCACCAGCTGACTCGTTTTGTCAACCACCAAAAAGGTTTCCATCATTTGGTACTCTGCAAGCCACAATGCAGGAATCTGGCTGTAGCACACAGCCAAACAATTCTTCCTGAACTTAATTTCAAACAAATGGGAGAAGGAGGAAAGAAAAGACTATCCAACACCACTTCAAAAAGGGACTGCATTAAGCCAGATGGTGTGGATTGTCTGGGGGAAGCCTGCTGGTTTATAGGATGTGAGGGGAAGGGAGCTAGAAATTTGGCATCCCCACCAATGCAAACTTAGCACTGCAGTGTATTAGCTGTTGTGTGGGTTGCGTTCCAGGGGTGAAGGCTGTACCTACAGGTCTAAGACCAAAAGAAAAGGTCACACCATGGTATCCTGAATTCAAATTTGCTGTGTTTTTGTAAATTTATGATAGGTAGGTTACCTATAGAGTGCTTTAATTCATCACAATGTAAACATATTTGTGCCATTTATTACACCTGTGAAAAAGTGACACAGAATTATCTCATTCCTCTACTCATAGTTTGAATAAATTTTTCTATCTATGTTACCATTCTTCCTTCATTTTTATTCTTTCCAAAAAGCATTAAAACAGAGACTGTAAAAAATGTGGAAAAAAAAGTCTAGTTACTTTCAAATCCCTTTTCCAAAGTTCAAAGATTGTGATAAACATTTTAGATTTATCACTATTGATTTTATATACTGGTGCATGTATCCACCCCATTCCAATTTCACCTGCAGAACAAAATCGTTAAAGATGTATGCTTGTTAAACCAGTACCAGAAAACAATCTTATTTTCTTCTGGAGGCAAAGGTTTAATTAAACCTGAGACACTGCAGAGAAAATGAAGAGAGCTCTGAAAAAAATTGAAGTTCTTCCCAGGACTGTATAAAGAACCTTGGATAAACTAAGGTTTCTTATTAATTAATTCAGTGAGTCAGCTTTACAGCAATTGCACAGTGTTATGCTAATCACTTCAGATAAAACATGTCTGTGAATTATCATCTCACAGAGTTTATAACTGCAGCTGGTTTACCAAGGAAGAAAAGGGCAAAGATGTCTTATTCTATATCACAGAAGATGGATGCTTTGAGTCACATGATGGGAAAGACACCATATTACTTACTGTCACTCACATCCCAGGTCAGTGCTGCATCCATGCAGCTACGTGCCATATATGCTCAACATGGTGCGGATAATCCCTTGATCTCTTGTTCTGCTGGGTTCAACATCCCAGTTTAAAATTGGTATTAGCAATTATGATCCACATTACAATTAAATATGTCGGTTTAGATAAGGGGAAAGAAAAAAAAAAAAAAAAGATCAATTCTCTGCTTCAAAGATTCAACAGAGATTTTAAAGCACTCAAAAAAGCCAAATGAAGTTATTGAAAATAAGTTAACATATTTTTGCACTACCCTGAGAGAAGAAACATTTATCTCCTGAGATGCACATTTAAATGAAAGTGCAATTATAGACAAAGATTCTTTCAAATCACTAAAACTGTATTTACAGCAATTTAAACATTTTCAGTACAGCTAGATTTAAACAGCAAAAAATATCATGTTAGCTGCTCTTCAGCTTCCTACTGGCTTTCCAAGATCATCCTAATTCAATGCATTAAGTGATTCTCAGTCAAGCAGGGAAGACTTGTTTGGAATTTTCTGTTGCTCTGTCTTTAAAAATACATAGTCTTCCCAATTAGCGAAAAGTTTCCTATTAGAAAACAAAAATGAAATTTCTTTATGCTTTCAACACAAACTTGGATTCAGCTATCCTTTAACAAAATTGAACTCATCAGCAAGTGATCTGACAGATATGCAAATTATATATTTTCCCATCTATGTATTATTGGCTTATCTTAAACAGCCAACATTCATGCTTTGTGATATTGCAGAATCCTATGCTAAAAGGTCACCAAAAGAGCTCTAAATGGTCTACATAGATACTTAGAAAAATAAAGCCATATCTTTTGTGCAGAAGCTTTTGAAACAAACTGCAGCAATTACAGCATGTCAAACAGTCAAATGCTCTCTCAGGAGCCTGAGCTGCATTTTGCTCTCATGAAAGATTGTCTAAAAGCCTCCACTCATCTTTCTTTGTACAAACATGTTCCTGAAGCATGACCCTTCAGCTCCCCAACTTGTGGATCTGTCTAAAACATGCTTGCTCACAGGGCAGGACAGCTCTTCCAAGGAAAAGCTGGATGTCATCTCATTACTTTTATGCCACCATTCGTGTTCCTAAGTACCTGACAACTGTGTGTGCCAGAGGCACACTGTACATTCAATTTCTGCTCCCTAAAGAAAGCAGATCACATTTCACCATGATGAACATTGATGGTACCTATGAATTTGCCAAAATTATTCTGAATTGTTGTTCTCTGTTGTTCTCTCCTCCACTGTATTTAGTACTTCTATCCTCGTGACCCTGGCAACACTTGCAATCACATTCTTCATTCCCTCATTCTGGTCTGGCCATCACCAGATTCAGAAGGTCACACTGAAGTGCAACTGAGAACATCCCCTGAGTTCTTCTTAATTCACAGAAAAACCTGTTACAGATAAACGAAAATGGAAGTAATTTGTGTTAGCCACTGCAGACTTAGTGCAACAAATAATCTAAAGCATTCTCAAAGGCTTGCTGGGTAATTTGCTGGGGCACTGAGGGCTCTAGCAGGAAACTGTGGGCGTAGCAAAATCCACAGATTAAAAAATACAAAGCCTATATATTTTCATATAACCTATAACATTATCATTAGCAATTTTGTTGAAATTTAACCAACCTACCAAAGCCATCTTATTTATATTACTTTATTCTTAGCTGTATCTCTTCCATAAAGCTCAGCATTTAAATTTGTCTAGGCAATTTTAAATAAAACTACCAAACTAATCAATGAAAAAGTAAATGTACCATACTTAGTGGGTAAGGGTGCAATCCAATTATTTCCTCAAGCTTATTTGAAGGTTACAAACTCTAATGAATGAGAAAAAAATTGTCAGAATTGGACTTACTATAAATAGGCTTTTTAACTACAGCCTATTTATATGCACAGCTGCAGTCTTCCAGAAAGACTTGCAGAAACAACTTACAGAACACGTAAAGAGACAGTCAAATAAAGTATCATCTGAACATTAATTCCAGCTAAGTGAACAGATCCCTGAAGCAGTTTATCATATAAATTGAGGTCAGTGGACTTCAAGCAGAAGTGGAAAACTTGGAAATCCAAGATTTCAGGTTTACAATGCCAAGAAACAAAATCATACAAGAACAGACCACGAGCCTGTAGTGTCTGCTTGTAAGATAAGACAGAGACGAACATACTTGTCAACAGTTCAAGATCTTGTTTTCCCTTTCCTTCACAAAGAATAATGAGACCTCAGGTTTTGTTCCTGATTATTTGAAAGGGGAAAGAAAAGAATAGACGACATTAAAATTTATAGCTCAGTAATCATTCTCCTGGCAAGAAGCAAAAAACAGGCCAGGGACAATGGGGGCCCCCTCCAGAAGCTATCGGGAGAACTGGCTACCCTGCATTTGGAGAAGGCTGAGATTCTTAATGACTTCTTCGCCTCAGTCTTTACCGGCAATTGCTCTGACCACACCACCCAAGTCTTGGAATGCAGGGACTGCGAGAATGAAGCCCCTGGGCCCACTGTAGGAGAGCACCTGGTTTGAGACCACCTTAAGAACCTGAACGTATACAAGTCCATAGGACCTGATGAAATCCATCTTTGGGTCCTGAAGGAGCTGCAAATGAAGCTGCTAAGACACTGTCCGTCATATTTGAAAAATCATGGCAGTCAGGTGAAGTTCCCAATGACTGGAAAAAGGGAAATATAACCCCCATTTTCAAG
>JANRGW010053239.1:0-27287 GCA_024733675.1 Psilopsiagon aymara
TTATACCTTAGTTACTAAACTGTTCTTATCTCAACCTGTGGGAGTTGCATTCTTTTGATTCTCCTTCCCATCCCTCCTGGAGCAGAGGGAAGAAAAAGGGGGAAGTGAGTGAACAAACTGTGTGGCTGATTTATGGCTTAAACCACAACAAAAAGCAGTCACATATTTTCATTATTTTGAATCTCTTTCCTCAGGTTTTGACACCAGACACTATTTAAAACTAATATAATATAGCCTTTTGTATGGAACAACTGAAATAAAAATACAGAAGATGAATGTTCTGTTGTATTACCAAAATTCCAAAAATATATAAAATATGAGATCTAACATCAACAACTCCTACACAAGGACAGAGAATCTTTTGTTTTGGTCTGGAAATAAAATATGAATGCTATATATATATACAATGGCCTAGCTTTTATCTGTACTTCCACTAGAACAGCTTCATCGTTAAAGGAACTAGTATGATCTATAGTAGAATTTGGTCTTCCTATTAGCTTATATTCTGAATACTACATTAGAAAGACATTTTTCTCACTCTTCAAATGAAATTGCCCTTCTGGGGTAGAAATTATTTCAATGCTGAAGAGCAAGACTTTGAATCAGTTGTACATGTGTCCTGGGTTCAGCTAGAGCAATCATTTTTATCTTTCCTAGTAGCTGGTGCAGTGCTGTTTCTTCAGTTTTAGTCTGAGAGCATCACTGATAACACTGACGTTTCCAGTTGCTGCTCAGTAGTGTTTACTCTGACCAAGGACTTTTCAGTCTCATGTTCTGTCAGTGAGGAGGGTCACAACTAACTGAGAGGAAGCAGAGATAGGATGCCTAATCCAGACTAGCCAGAGAGGTACTGCACACCACAGCACGTCATGCCCAGTATATGAACTGGGGGTAGTTACTCAGAAGGCCCTGATTGCTGCTCAGGTCAGGCTGGGTAGCAGTCAGCAGGTGGTGAGCAGTTGTATTCTCTTCCCTTATTATTTCCCCTACCATTATTATTATTGGTGGTAGCAGCAGTGGTTTTGTGTTATACCTTAGTGACTGGACAGTTCTTATCTCAACACATGGCAGTTACACTCTTTCGATTCTCCTCCCTATCCCTCCAGGTGTGGGGGGAGGAAGAATGAGGGGAATGAATGAGCAGCTACATAGTTCCAAGTTACTGGTTGAGCTTAACCATGGCAAGATGACACATTTTATTTAGTAAAACATGTAACATGCAAAAATGAAAAATTTCTGTTTCGTATGCCTCTCTGTTTTAGAGAGTTTAAATGTGCAGAGGGAAATTTGATTCAAAATAGCCATCTCTTCTACTCTTAATTTTTGCTTCCACCTCTTTCTATTGTATGAGAGTCAAAAAAATCTCTGAATGATTAACAATTTGTTGATTTCTTTTTCCTCCTTCTCACAATTTCATCAATTTTCTAAATTTCTGAGACTTGAAAGGTTTGTAAGCTTTCAGAGGTTGGACTTTTTGTTATTTCACAGTGTGAACAACTTTCATAACTTATTTTTACTATTCTCACTGAAAATTAGGCCAAACATACTGTTACTTATATCTCTTTAAAGTTATTTTTTTTTAAAGACTGATTTTTATTTTACTCTTACAACCTTTTTCTCAGAGTTTTATATGAACATATTTTTGGACAATGGTGACATGTCTGAACTATTAAAAGTAGAATTTGGCTTATTGTTTTATATTACCATTTTATTAATATAATTTTATTATATTATAGTTTTATTACTATTTATACAGTTGGCATTACTATTTTATGTTGTAAATGTAGATATAGCTATGATTTTACAGCTGCTTGGGTGTGATGTGGGTGTGTCCGCACCATCTGATTCTGCTCATTAACAGAAGGTTTACAGGATGTTGACATTAACACTGTAAACAATTTTATTAAAGTAAGGTCAGAATGAGAAGTTTTTTTCAAAGTAGACTGAACCACTTCTGCAATGTTCCATCCTCATAGCTACAAAAATCACAGTGCCAGAACCAAAATACAACTGGTTTTATGTTAGTCTTTCCTGAGTTATATCCACTGAGAAACACATTATTTCTATGAATATAAGACTATCATTTCCTTATTCCACAAGGTGCAAATAATAATCAAGATAATTACAACAATATTCAATCTAGCGCCATTCTTAAAATACTAATGTAACTTAGAAATATAGCATTTACCAATTTATAAGATAGAAGAGCTAAGACATTTAAAATACTTTTTCTAGTCATAAAGAAGTACTGATTCTAGCAGTTGCTCATGATGAATAAAAACTAAGGGTAAAATATAGGTGCATTTATTTTCAAGACTGAACCCAGGGTAAAGATGTCATGCAGTATCACATGAGAAGAGTTAAAAGAGTCTTTGCAGGAGGCCCTTAAAGGAAGCTCCAGAATATTATAGGCCAGTCAGCCATTCTTCAGTCCATGGGAAAGTTACAGAACAAATCATTCTGAGGGCTATCACAACCCAAATTGAATACGTGAATGAAAGCCATCACCTTTTCACCAGAGCAAATCATTCTTGGCAAACCTGCTCACTTTCTTCAAAATAGTAATCTGCTCAATTGATGTGAAGCAAGCAATGGACATTGTCTACCTGGATTTCTCCAAGGCTTTCAACAGAGTTTCCCACAACCTCCTGCTAGGGAAGCTGATGAATTACAGCATCAGTGCAGTGGGTGGGAGCTGGTGATCGGCTGCACCCAAAGGGTGGTGCTAAACAGCTTCCTTTCCAACTGGTGACTTGTCACTGGTGGTATTAGCAGGAATTGATACTGGACCCAACACTGTTCATTGCCTTCATAAGTGGTCTGGATGGTGGGATCGACTGCACCCTGGACAAGTTTACTGATGATACCAAACTGAGTGAAGAAGTGGACACTTCAGAGGAGAGTCACCCTGCAGGTAGATCTGAACAGGGTGGAGAAGTGGGCTAACAAGACCCTTATGAAGTTCAACAAGGAAAAGTGTAAGTTCTTGCACCTGGGTTAATACGATCCAAGAGTACAGCACAGACTGGGATCTGCCCCACCCAGTAGCAGCTCTGTGGAAAGGGTCTTAGTAGACAACGAGCTCAATATGAATGAAGAGTGTGCTGCTGCAGCAAAGAAAGACAAAAGAATGCTGTGTTTCACCACAAGTTCATCACCAGCAGAGATATAGGTCTCATTGTCCCACTCCACTCATACCTTGTCAGACCACACCGGGAATACTGTGTTCAGTTTGAGTCCCTGCTATACAAAAGAAGATGTGGACAGCTGAAGATGGTGCAAAGAGCCACAATGGCTGGAAAAACTGGGTTTGTTCAACCTGGAGAAAAGAAGGCTCAGGAAAGACCTTATCATGATGTCCAGTATTTAAAGGGTGGCTACAAAGATGGAGAATACCTTTTCATAATGAGTTACAAGGATAAAAAGAGGGGTAATGGGCACAAGTTACTACTGTGGAGATTCTGATAGGATATGAAAGGAAAACTTCACAATGAGAACAATCAGCCATTGGAAAAGTCTCCTCAGTGAAGTGCTGGTTTCCCTAACACCGAACTCTTTTAACATTCATCTGGACAAGGCTAGGACACCTAATCTAGACTGTTTTTGCCTACAAAAGTTGGACCTCCGTCCCCTTCCAACCTGGAATTCTATTATTTGTCTATTAGCCCAAGGTTATGAGGATCTCAGATGGTAATATTCAGTTTTCAACACTCAAGAAAGATTACTTTAAAAAAATTAAAAGGAACTGAGAAGACGGAAAAAAAGGAAGCACGTAAATTAATAAAATCAGAGCTCCACTATCAGAGACAGAGTTGGTCTTTTCTCTTTAAATTTAAAGTGCACCTCCTGAAATCATGAAGCAAATTTTTGATGTTACTAATCTGTAACTACAGTGGAAGGAAATGTTACTTCCTGCATTATGTTTATTTCCAATTATATAAACTTGGCACTTGAATTCCTCAGAAAAAGAGCCTTGTGAGTCATGAGCTTCCTTCATAGCTTGCTCAGTTGTGCCAAAAACTTTTACGTCGTTGTTAACTAGGAAAAAAAAAAAAAAGAGAGAGAGAAAGGTAGAATGAAAAGCACTTTTATGTTGGGACTCTTCAATTATATCTAAACAAAGCTGAACAAGAAGTTTATGCATATACTGCCTAACTCCTTAGGGTCATAATGATAGTCAACAGAATAACTGAGCACCAAAACATGTCATCTGGCAAACAGCTTCAAAATAAGCGAGGAACAATGGTGTTTCACAGGACAGTGAGGAAATTCAAGGTCACAAATATTATGCATGCTAAAGTTGAGGAGAAATCATTTTATTATTAAATAAGCAGAACCTACATGCAGCTCATGAATTCTTATGAGATTAAAACAGTGGAGATAGGGATCACATTGCAGACACTTATTGACCTGCTTTCATAGCACCTCCTTATTATGGCCAGTGTCATAGAAAGGTGCCTAGGATAAGTGAAACTGGTTTGATCCAGTTTGGCTGGTTTTATGGCTTCCCATTTAGTCACTAAAGAAATATGTGGTATTGAAATTTATACTCTTTTGACACCACTTACCCAGTGCTGTCACTTCTGTGAGACTTCTGCTAGAGGGAATGAGAGGAAATTATTTTTTTTAGTAATTTTTGCTTTGATTATATGTTCTTCAGTACAGGAATTAGTTATCATAATAAGTAATACATTACAATAAGGACCTCGTTTTTGTTAAATTCTGTGGGGTTTTGGCATTCTCTGAAAAAAAAAATCACACCACCTAGTAGATCACAATTTTATATCTGACTTTCAGTGTTAAAAGAGGTTGTAATAATTCCTGTGACTATTTACTGAAAAAAACAAACCAAACCAAACCAAAACCAAATTTATATAAAAGTGAAAAATCTTCATGCATTTTATTAAATTTATTGAAGAAATTAATTTCAAGGTAAATAGCTGTGATATTTTATGTCTGCAGTCTTTATTCATATTGCAAAATATCTGTTTGTATAAATTACTTTTCTATGCCAGCATGCAACACCAAAAAACAAAAAATAAAAATTATAAATTTCAGATGCAGAGCACTGTATACTCTTTTCCTCAGGTCTTGTTTTACCTTAACAAAAAAAGCCAGAACAAAACAAACCAAAACAAGACAAAGCAAATAACACAAACCAAAAATAACAATAAACCACTCAGAAAAAACAAACAAACAAAAAAAATGAACAAAAAAACGCAACAGCCTCCAAACTAGAACAAATCAATTTAAACTGCAGTTCAGACTATCCAAGCCTTTGTAGCTTCAGTCAGCTGAGAGAAGAAAGGTTATATCCTTACCTAATACCCCACCTTTCATCATACTCATCTTTCCAGTTTTCCACTACATCACTACATATGCAGGAACACAGTAAACTCTGAGATGTCAAAGTGCCATCATGCCTTGTCATATTACTTGATGTTGGAGAAAAAAATAACTAAACAAACAGAAAAAGTATTAACTGGCAGTCTCAAAATATCTCTATCTCGTAGCTGTCTTCTGGGAATTCATATTCAGAATAATACCCTTCTTAACTAGCTGTAACATAGATCTAACTGACCATACTTACAATACCATGACATTCCGAGTACCTCAATGTATAATTAAACTCCAGTGAAGAGCTTTCCATGGAATTAGTGCTTAAATGCCTCTATCTTGATATTTGATTTTTATCTGTGTTAATCCTATGAGAAATCTGAGACATCATCTGATGGTTGCTTTAATAGGCTTCCTGAGAGTTGAGATTAGGAAACAAAAAGTTTTCCTTTGAGTAAATTTGAACTATTCAGAGCCTTTTAAGTAATCTCAGAAAAATTCAACTACACAAATAGAAAGACTAGGTATTTCATTGAGGTCACATATATGGGAATAATAAAGTATTTTTTCAGTTATGTGCATCAATACTGTATTAAGAAGTATTTTTAATGTTCTCTTTGTAACAACTAGATGCTCAGAACTTGCCATAAAAACAGTATCAGTTATGTGTTCTACCAAGCTTATTTTTTAGTGTAATTCTAATAGTGTGATAGGATCATGAACACAAGGAACAAAAATCAGTTTCTGTGAGGTATGATGTGAGTACTATTACAAGAAGTGTTTACCTTCTCAGATGAGAGACAATTTCAAGCAAGCTATGATTTAATTTTCAGGTTGTTGTCAAGAAATAACTTTGGCATAAACTGTTATTTGTTCCTTTTAAAATATATTTAGTGCTTAATAGAAACTAGCAACAGAAAACCAATTACACTTGGCAATGTTTTCAACACTGCACAACCATTCTTCCATGCAAAGGGGAAATATATGCTGCCAAGGGGGTCTGATGTTTTAAAATACTATAAAAGCAACACTTAAGCTCAAGTGCGCTGTTTTATTCATCATTGACAAGAATAGCAAGTGATGAGTCATGACTCTTTTTTTAAATTCATTCACTCACTTTCCATGTCTCTCTTTTTAGCTGCTGAATTCGCAATACCATCTGTTTTCAGACTTCAGTGACTGGAATTGCTTCTAGCTGATACCAAAGCCATGAATATTTAACACATGCAAACAGAATCAGTAGTTCTCTCAAGGCTGGCACCTAAGCTAAGTAGACACTTGAAAACCTGTATCTGCATTTTCCATCTCTAGACACAATGAAGTACCTGTGTGACAAATTCAGTAAACACAGACGCAGTGGGCTGCAGGGACTTCCTGCGCCTCAAATCTCAGATCCATGTTTGATATCACTCCTAGCTTGAAATATGCTCAACTTTCCTGCTTGTTGTCTTCTTCCGCACAACTTTTTGCAGGCCCTAGTGGTCAGACAGCCTTAGTATTTACACAACTGAAAAACAACTTGGCCAGAAAAGGGGGAAAGAAAGAAAAAGTATTCTTTCATCCCATCCCTAGCCTCTCTCCTAGAAAGGCGCTACAGACAGCAGTAACAGGGAGGTACCCAGCAGCCAGAAATCACAAATGAGAAAGGGCAACATTTAACCCAGGGCTGTGCCTCAGACCATTCCTTGATCCTGCTTAATCAGATATAAACTTTGAGGCCAGACTGACAGAAAACACCTGAAACAGACAGGCTATTGTAGTAAGAGGCAATAAAAAAATACCTGAATAATTCTATTCTTTGAAAAAATATGGAAAATTATACTTTTATTACTTTCCTTATGGCCTTGTATATTTATTTGTTGATGACCTTTTTTAATATAGTCTATTAAACATATTCACAACAAAATTATGTGAGTGCAAGCAAATTAAAAAGACAAAGGGCTGGTCAAAGATAAAGTATGATACAGCTAAATGAGTCTCTCAAAATAGCAAGATGCCCTAAAACCGGGTGCTTTTAAAAAGGTCTTCTTTTTTCCACAACATGTCTTGAAAAATTGCTCCCCCAAAAAAGTGACATAGCCATATCTGCTTATAAGTTCAATATCTGATCTCTTTTCACTATTGCAAAAAAAAAAAAAAAAAAAAAAAAGTTTCATATCTGTAACTTTAGTGTTTTTTCACTTTGTTTCTATGGAGATTATAGATATTTTAGGGGACAGACTTGTAGTAATTATTTTAATATTTGTTCTATAGCATGCTTTTTTGCAGAAACATTAACAGAAAAAAGAATATGAAATAAATTCTGTTAGACATTCTTTAATACTTTAAAATGCATAATTCAATTTCACACAAGCTTCAAGGTGATGCATGATGTGGCAATTCTGGTAGAATTAAGTTATGTAAATGACCTTTAGCAACATTTTGGAAAGTAATTTGCAAAATGTAGTCCATATTCCTATGGAATTATATATCCTACTATATTCCTCTTTTGGTAATTTACTATTTTTATTGAAGTGTAGTCAAGTGTTTTCTTAACAGTTTACTGACATTACCTGCAGCAGTTAAGAAACAGGTTCTGAGTCTGCTCAACAAAGGCAGGAATCTGGGTAATATTTATGAAGAAGGAAATCAAAACCTTTTTAACTTGAATAGACCTCTCTTACTGAAACTATGCATCAGCACTAGAGGGTATTATTCTGTGGTGGGATATCTAGCAACTGCAAAAATAGCTCCATATAGTGCTCCTCAGATATAAGTGAAGTAAATAAAACCATGTGTTTCAATGCTCAGCAGAAACTAGTCATCTGGGATTTCAACAGACTTACTGGTCAATAATTTTTTCTGCTGCACCTTTAAATTAAACAGTTTTACCTCCAAGATAATTAAAAAGGAGGAAAAGTATCATCCCTCCCCCAAATTTCTTAAATCATGTCATCTGAAATTCAGTGAATTTTGCATAAACTTCAGATTAAAACCATGCTGACATAGATTTTCCTGTAATTTCCAAATTTTCATATTATTTTTATTTCTCCACAAGAAATTAGAAAGTATGTGGTGGCTTAGGGCTGACTTTGAAACATTGCTTATTTAAAGCTATGAGCTTTATTCTTGCTGTTATTATCAATTGCTTTCTTTTAAACAATTTCTTTATAACAGTCTGGAATTTTTGCCAGGCTTTATCATTTGGGGCTAAATCTTCCTTGCTCACTGACCACTTTATGCTGGCTCTAATAAATGAAATAGCTCTTTAATCACTTACATTAGTTCTTTCCCTCAACTCCACCATGGTAGTA
This sequence comes from Psilopsiagon aymara, assembly GCA_024733675.1. Classification (NCBI taxonomy): domain Eukaryota; kingdom Metazoa; phylum Chordata; class Aves; order Psittaciformes; family Psittacidae; genus Psilopsiagon; species Psilopsiagon aymara. The sequence goes on from JANRGW010053239.1 coordinate 8,631, forward strand.
TCTGGTTCGGTAATAATCTGGAACAGAGCAGAGTCTGGAACAGAGCTGAGTCTGATGTGGTTTCAGATCCCACACATTTACTTTATCCTAACCCCCACATGCTATGCTTTAAGTAAAGGTGGTACAAGGGTTAGAATAGCATTTGTCAAAATAAGAATAAAATTTCATAGCACTAATAAAACTAAATAGCTTACAGACTACCACATTATGCTACAAACCCACAGTACAGAGGAGAGGGGAAAAAAGAAAACATAACTTAAGGAGTATTTTCTACGTTTTGCTATTTGTGAAATCAAGGTTGTTCACTTATTTTTGATGGTATAAGGGGAATTTTTTTTACCCAACACTTTCATTGTCAAAATCCTAAGGGCCTGGTATTATTTTAACAATAACATTTCTTTATCAAGTACAAAAAGCATGTGTTGCTTGATCTGGTCAGGTTTAATGAAACATTCAGCTACTGGTATTGAATGTACCCACTGGCCTGCTGGCTACTTCAGTGGGTAAAGGAAAATAAGAAAAAAAGCTTTTTGACTTACAGTTTCCTGAGTTTTACAGCCCCAGGAAATAGTGGGTCCTTCACTGGAAAATTATTAGGATAAAACAAAAAATGGAAACCATAATGTTAGAGTGCAATTGGTCCTTGAATTTCTAAAATTTTTCTCAACCAAAACATCTTTCCAAGGTTGTTCAGAGTAGGTCTTACTCTGGAGGTAATATTTAGAGATATGTCAAGAACACTGAAAAATCATTGCGGTTCAGACTGCTCCTTGCATAGGTACATCCTTCCAGGATTGATAATGTTTTCTGACAGTAACCTATGTTAATCCTGCTGTCCAATATTTTTTTTTCAGCATTCAGCCTTTTTGATTTATTTTTTTTTTTTTTAAGTCAGGATCTCCTTCTAAAGTGAGACAATAATTTCTTTAAGTGCATATATTATATCACTAGCATTTTAGCATGCTCAGCTGCTGAAAAAAACTTGTTTTCTGACTCAGTGTGCCATCTGTATGCTTTGAAAGCTTGCAAGAGCTTCAGTATCATACTAATTAAAGGACATTTCAGCACAGCTGTCAAAGCAGCAAAATCACCTGTAAGACATTTATCATTAAATGGTCTCCTAACATTGCTCCACAGGTGTCTGTGAAATTATCCAACTAGAGTATGTTGCCCAGGCTACAGCTGTCAAATGTAACTCTTTAATTTAATCCAGATTTCTTCTTGTTTTCAATATTTGATTAAAAAAAAAAAAAAAAAAAAATCAGTGGGAAAACCTGGAACAATTAAGGATGATCTACCAGCAAAAAATGAGATCTGTTTTAAGATCACAAGAGATGAAAAGCAAAGAAACAGCTGTTTGCCATTTGTCTTCATTTTGCAATGTCCCATTTTCTTCTATTGCAGCTTCTATTGCAGTCTTCTATTGCAGTTTGCCTCCATGCATCAAAATAAAATTAATATATACGCAACATACATCCAATACACTTGGCTGTCTAATAGAGACAGCAAGTAAAATTCTTTCTTTTCACATCATTTCAGTTATTCACCAGTTTAAACTGCAGTTTCCTTTCTCTTGATGTTTGACCACAGGAAACTTCACACTGTTAATATCAGAATGGTTTAAAGGTGCTTGTTACTAGTTACCTCACCTTAATGGAAATACTAAATAATTTTTGATGTAAGATTTAGACAAAGTATGCCAGTAGAGATATCAACTGTCAGTCTACTGTTCTGTATTTTTAACACACATATGGTACTGATTACAGGTATTTTTGTTGCTTGGAAAACTACAGTGTGGCTTTCAGCAGTGCAAACTTTTTTCATATTTCTATTTCTGAACAATTTAAAGTTGAGTCATATTCTTTTTGGTTTTTTTTTTTTGGTTTTTTTTTTCTGGAAATGAGACTAGAAGACGACAGAGCAAATAGTATTTGAAAGAATAATAAAATCCAGTTTGTGTTGTATAGAATGTTTCAGCATTCATAAGTATGCATTCTGAGATGCCTGACTCTGAGATGCCTCACTTCAAAATTTGCTAATGACTTAAACATTCTTATGTTCTACCTTACAAAGGGTACCTGTCTACACACGAAGTGCATACCATAGCTTATGGCACCTTCACAGTTTACAATTAATTTAAAAGAAATTTTCTTTTGCTATCTTATGTTCTTTCTAATTTACAAACTATGAACACTACCAAAGACTATCTGCCAGAAGATCCCTGCAAAGGCTGTCTGTATGGAAGTGTTTTCATGGAATAGTGTTTACTTTACAAGCAAACAATTAATATAATTTTTATATAAATTTAATAAATTATACACAGATTACACAGGCAAGAAGCGTATCATAACTGACTCTTATTTAACTGACATAAACTATTCTGTATGGGTTTTTTAGTATATTCATGGGTTTCCAAACATCTTTCAAGGTTATCCTTTCCCATAGCTGCAGTGTAAACACAGACTGCTCTCATTTTGATTTTAAATTTATTGTAAGCCCAAAAAAGGGAGCATGAAAGATGATGACATCTGGCTCTAAAACAGATAACTTATCCCTCCTACAATTTCATTTCCTTTTAACCAATTTATAATCTGCTTGTCATTCATATTATTTGCAGGGCAACAAGCAGCCAAATGTTAACTTTAGTTCATATTCCAGATATTAAAAAAGCAAAATAACAGATTATTACTTTGCAGTACCAGGAGTTACTCTCAAAAACCAAATAGTTAAAAAAGAGTTTGAAAATAAATTGTCCAGCATGCCTGCAAAGTAGTGGAGTCTTTTTAAAACCGATGTATAAGTAAAACATGCAGGATACAGACCTAAAGAAGTGGCGTTTGACAGTGAAACCACATTGTTATTTACCTGCAAGTTATTTCAGATATTTTCAATATTTTCTCATAAATTCTCTACCTAAACTATTAAATTTGTTACCATAGTATAAAAAGGCCAGGGTTTATTGCTATTTTATTTTATTCTTATCATAGTTTAGTGCTTGCAGAGACTCCCTTTCATAATTCTGTATTTGCCACTAACCACAGTGCAATCATTTAACAACACAAGTGGTTATATGTCTGCAGTAACGCTAGGGGAGTTGTGTCTTCCCTCAGGAACTAACCTGCTCCAACTGCAAGAGCACATTCATCAGCTCATGAGCATCATCAATAGAGGGGAGGGAGACACAATTCTTTGGGTCACCTCTGTTGTCCTTCCAGCACTTTCTTTTCTAAGCAATTTATTAAAGTACTCAGCGGAAGATTCTTTTTTTTTCTTCTTCTGTTTTGTGGAACATTCAATTTTCTCAGTTTGGATTCATCAGACAGATTAATTTTTTCTTTTCACATCTATTCTCCGAGCTCTGTTTTGGGAATTTTTTTCAGCACTAAGGATTCACTGCAAAAATTTTCTCAATACAAAGTGTTCAGAATGAGCAATACTTCTATAGCTGTGGCCAGAAAAGTCACAGAGTACACCTGGACAACAAAGCACTGGGCACAGTGTTAATGTATTTGTGTGAATATTAAAGTATTATTATGACTTTTAGAAAATTGTTTCTTTGAATTCTAATGTACAGCAAGCATTTGTCTTCTACAGGCAATAATAACTAACTTATTCTGGCTTATGAAGCTTATCTTCTTCTGAAAACAGGCACGAAAGGTACAAAACAAACTAGTGAAAAACACTGGTCAGACCTATTTAACTAACAAAATTGCCATGAAGTATAATATTCTCAACAGGAAGTTGACATTTAAACAATTGCATCACTTCTTCTACTAATTATGAAAGCGGGTATATAGTTTTGAAGTTTATACCAGCATAATGTGATTCTCTCATTTTGGACAAGTTCTGAACAGTTCTGCATAAAGCCACAACAAGCATTTCATTGGCAGCTGAACACTACTGTTCTGTAAAGCTCAAGAGGGTAAAGGGCAGCTGTCACTGATTCAGTTCAATTGCAGCAGAAGTTAGAAAAGTGAGATAAAAATGTTACTAACAAAGATGAAATAGTTTGTGCTTTAACTGTGACATTTTAGCTTTGATAGTATTTAAGGTGCATGGCAATATCAACTGCTACAAGAGCACAACATGTATAACTCTTTGCCAAAGACTGAGCACAACAGAAACAACTGGGTCACCTAGATAGCACCAAAACTCCAGATATAATTTGGTCAGTACAAAAGGCTTCATAGAGGTTTCATAACTATGAAAGCTCTATCAGAGTGAAGTTCAGAGAACAATAAGAAAGAAGAGAGTTAACTGCCAGTGACCGTACATACCATAAAAAGAGAGTATGAATTTTCTCCAGCAGCTGAACCAAATAGGCTTGACTGGGACATGAACAGGAGCATTGGAATATAAGGCTAGATCTGTGAATGTGAGGAGTAAAAAGCATGTGATTAGAGGGATAGGAAAAAAACTGTCAGAAAAGAAAAAACCAAAAACCAAACAAACACATAATGGCCTAAAAAAATCACTGAAACAGGAATATGTGCAAAATATTATTTAACTGTATTTTCTTGGTTTTGATACATAACATTTCATACCAAACCAGTTTATTTAAAAGCTGAAAAAAATATAACTGAAACAGAGACTCCAATCTTTCTAATTTGCTCTTTATACTGTTGAAAAAAAAATAGCAAATATATTGTTTTACAAAAGTAATTATCTAGAATAATTTCTAAATTTCAGTTATATGAGTGGAGGAAGGCTATGGAGATCATTAGTTACACTCAAATTGCAAGTAAAATAAAGGGTGAAATAGGATATTAAAGCTAAACAGAGGCCATGGTTGAAGGAGAGGAGAATGCAGAAAAATAAGTCAATAATGGCTTACAATAAAAGTAATTTCAGTATATCCTTTGTAAATTTATGGACAAAATACCTAAGTAAATACAGAGAAAAATAATATAATACAAGAAAGGGAACAATCCAACAGTTAATTTAAATTACGCAGCCTGATGTGAAAAAAGAACTCATAATGTAGTTATAGAAACCAGAGATTCTCTAAATGCTCCCTTTGAATGTCCCGTATTTTGCTCATATGTGATTTTTCCATGTACGATATCCAGCTTGAGATCATGATCTGCTATAGGGAAATGAGAATGCTGTGCCTTTTTCAAATGTAAATGTTCTCTTTGACATCATTTTAAATGGACTCTTTATAATACATTAAAATTCAAGTCATTTCCCTTCACTTGTGGAAATTTTACATGACAGGCGATAAATGATAATACCAACACCAAATAAATTAGGATAGACTAGATTTTATTATCAAAACCCATCACTATCATTCATCAGTGTCTCTCATAAGACTATGGGGAAGTGTTCAGACAGACAGGTCAGTTTATTTTTACTTAGAGAAACACAAGAGGTGTATAAAAATAGCATGTAATACTGAAATATGCCAACTTCTTATGCTCATCTAGACTCTCAGGTTTGTTTGAAACCTTCTGAACCAATACTTAGTTTACATGGTTTTCAGGCAGAACTCTCTCTTGTGTCTAAAATAACATTCACCAAACTTTATCTCCAAAATAATATTTGATGCTCTTTCAGCATCATGCTTTTGATATATATTTATGTTCTTTTGGATTCTATTCACACAGATATCCCCATATAATGTCATTTGCATTTGACTTCATATTTTTGGGGAAACCCACCACTGAAATTGAATCTGAATAGCTATGCTAATATTTACCTAAAAAATACTGCATTTTTTCCCCTATTACAAAGACTACAAAAATTTGATTAAACCATAATCATCATTCTGTCACCGGATTTGCCAATGGAATTAGAAGCAGGTTTAGCTCTCTACTTGGAATTCTCCCAACTGCAATTGAAGTAAAGCTCATTAATAATTCCCTAAAAACAATTTTTATTCCTATATATCTGGATTAGCACATATATATCCTTCCTGTATATCTGGATTAGCAAGAATGTGGCATCTCTAGGCCACACTTGGCTTTTCCTTAGCAGCTTCAAAAGCTTCCTATACATTATTTCAAAACTACCTTTTCTTTCTGTTTGTTTAAGCCTCTGGTCCTGTCAAATAAGAGTTTAAGGGAATCCATTTATGACAACACATTTGTGGATTTTTTTTAAACTTTCTAGGCATAAAAAAATTACTTCTTCAGCAAGCTATGTCAGACTACTTTCAGTCATTAGTTCTGTGCTGGTAGATCTATTTTTCTGAAGAACTGTGCTTTTCTTATTCCAGTACCCTAATAGGAATTTCATCATAGGCTACCAATGGAACACCTTTGACTTCTCTACATATTCTTGTGCTAATTTCTCTTACTCCAGACAGTACAGTCTCTTTATTTATCATTATTTTATCTAGTCATATAATTAATATTTGCCACTTTTGTAAAACAGTTTAGAGAAAGGAAGGAATTCATTATTCCTATAGATCTGGATTAGCAAGAAGGTTCTATTCTTCACTCTTAGGCACTTAGCCTAATATTTCCTCTGACTTCTTTCTCGCTCTTGTTACAGCAGTTTTTCGTTGCTTTTTCTAGTTCTTAATAACAGAAAATCGTTACATCTTACCTTGCTGCTTTTATGTCTGTATGCATGTACCATTCCTTAAACTTAGCTATGGGCATACTTGAATCCCTTCCTTTCATTATCATTGAAATTTTGTTGAATAAAAATGTCTTGAGGTAGTCATAATTTTTTTTTTATGTTTTCCGTGTATCTGAAAAAAAAGAGGTTTTAGAATTGATGTTGGGGATTTAAATTAATCTTCTGTTATCACATTGTTTTCCCAACAACTCTACATTATGGTTTTACTTTTCATGAGATCCTACTCATCAGATCATAATTTTTAATTTTTTATTCCTTGTTTTTATTCTACAGCTCTCACAACTTCTTTTGATGGAGAAAACAGGAAAAAATGAACAGTTCCACAATGCTAATATCTCCCATTTTTAGATTTTCTGACTTTTGTTTTTTCTCTCATTAAAACAGCTGCTCTTCAACAAAATCTCTGGATGAATACATGCTTCACACATTTCAAAACCCAAATGGACTATCTACATACACATTTTTTCCAGCAGATATTTGAGGAATCAAAGTACCTTCTGTTTCTACAAAGTCCCAGTTCCTATATTTTTCCAGAAAATATGGAAGTCCCTAGTTACATTATCATTATCAGATCATGGCCTCAACATGACTCTTACTGTTTTCCTCTTTTCCTGGAGAAATTCAGGAAACCTGACTCTCACTTCTTCCTGAACACAGAGAAAGAACAAGTACTTACAAGCTAAATTAAATAGCATCCTTATTTTGAAAAAGTTAACACATTCGAAGGTATGAACTTTGTCGTAATACCCAGTAACAGGAGGCACTTGATCCAAAATTCTTAAAGCCATGACCTGTGTTAACAGGTACCACTTGCTAAAAAGGTGAAGTCAGTAGAATCCTTCTCACAGCCAGTAATACCATGGTCAATGAAATCACGAAGATCCAGAACTACAAAGCATTTTTCTGCTAAATGGTCTTATCAAAAATCAGTTTAACAGAAAATCGCTGTAACCTTTTGAACAAATTAAAATAAATGTGCTTAGTATGTATGTTTTTAAAAGGAAATCTTGTCAACGTTCCTAGACTTCATCCATCCCAGTAAAATTAATTCGAAATTACTAAGTTACATCATCATGAAAAAATATTTTCAAGTCAAAATACAGTAGCAGAAGGAAAAGTCTATCGTTGCAAGATAATTTTTAATGCAAGTAATTTTCATCTGGTTTACAAAATAAGGCCAGCAACAGTGGGAGCACACTAGAACAGCTGATGAATAAGCCAGAATTACAGATCTCTGAAATGCACCTTTACTGAGTGTATTTGTTTTACATGGCAAGGTTTTAGTAGCAGATGGAGGCTGCAGGTGTGGATTCTCTGAGAAGACATCACAAAATGCCGCTGTGTGGGAGCCCTGTCCTGTTCCAAGGAGGACTTGCTGCTGACCAAAGCTGAGCCAATCAGCAGCATAGCTCCTCTACAAAAACGTATTTAAGAAAGAGTAAAAACTGCTGCAAAATGTCTGTGAGAGATGAGTAATGAAATGTGACAGAAACAGCCCTGCAGACATCAAAGTCAGTGCAGAAGGAAGAAAGGATGTGCTGCAGATGCCAGAGCAGAAGTACCCCATGGAGGTCCAGAGTGGATCAGATATCCTCCCTGCAGCTTGTGAAGGAGGACACCATGTTGCAGCAGGTGAACATGCCTGGGAGGAAGTTGCATGGCCAGTGGAGAGCTTGCCCTGGAGCAGAGTCCAGGCAGGAGCTCTGACCCAGGGCAGGGAACTGCACTGGAGCAGTCTGCTGCTGAAAGACTGCACCCCTTTCCCACTGTACTGTGGGAAAGGACCCATGCTAGAGCAGTTGTTGAAGAACCACAGCCTATGGGGAAGACCCACACTGCTGAAGCTTGTGAAGGACTGTACTGTGAGAAACTGCACTTTGGAGCAGGGGAAGAGCATGAGTAGGAATGAGCAGCAGAGATGTAGCATTATAAAATGAACAAGATTCCCATTCCTGTTCCACTGCATACTTGGAGGGGAGGGCATAGAAGAGATGAAAGTAAAGTTTTTGCTGGGAAGAATGTAGGGTTAGGAGGAAGGCTATTTTATTTTTGTTTTATTCCTCACTCTCCTACTCTATTACAACAAATTGGCAATAAATTAAATGAATTTCGGCCAGTAGAGCCTGGTTTGCCCATGAAGGTAATTGATAATCAATCAAGACTTAGCTGATCAGGGTTCTGGGCTTGTGGAGACTGTGTTTTTGCCAAGAAAAGCTGGACCTTGAGGTTCTTTCCAACCTTGTATTCTATGCTTCTCTGGTCTCCCTGACCTTATCTCAAGTCATAAGCTTTTCATTGTATTTTCTCCCAGTCCTGTTGACGGAGTGCAAGTGATAAAGTGCTTGGATGGGTACCTGGTGGCCAACCAAGGTCGAATCACCACAGTGAATTAAATTCTTCAGTAGTTAGAATATTAATACTGACTGACTCAGCCAGTGTTGTAAAGGTGGATTCATTTCAAGTTTAAGCTTTTAATATCCATTGACTTTTGAGCCATGGGTGCTGCAAAACAGGAATGCCAGACTTTTGCTTCAGATCCCTTCCTGTTTGTGCCTTCACCAGGTTATCTCATCATGTGAGGGGGGCAGAGTAGTGTTATCTGAGTGGAAACAAATTAATTGACACAAAAATATTCCTGAGAGACATTCCTGTTCCTGGTATAACTGGTATTTAGGCTTATTGCAAAATTCCTTTGGGATAGGGCTGTTCACCTAAGTTAATAGGTTGCAGTCTCGCATAAGGCTGTAAGTACCATCATATTGTAAATTACTACTATTATCAGTGGTAAATGTTAGTTCAATAACAATATAATAGTACTTGACTGTTAGATAGCAAAAAAATATAACAACATAGAAGTTAAATTTATCAAGTCCCAAAATACTGTTGTCTATTAGAACACAAACAGTTCAAATAACTAAAGAGGTCTGAATGTAAGGCAATATACTGGGAACAATGAAACAACCTGGGTGAGAGGTACAAGGGAAGAGTTTTATGTTGCACAGGTAAACAGATATATGTTTTATGGATGTTTGTTGTCAAATAATTCCCTTCAGAGTAATTTAGCCTTCATCATCGTGATTCAAGCCCACTGAATAGATAGGAAAAATCTCTGCTAGTAGCAGAAGACATACGACATGATCTTGGCCTTAGAAAAAGCTAAGCAAAACTGTAGCTGTCAAAAAGTCTAGGCACTACTGCAGAAGACAGTAGCAAAGAGCAGACATGGGAAAACCAGAAGCATTTAGCTAGCCCTACAGTGAGAAACTGTCACTGCTGAAGGAAGGACAAACCAAAACACAGCAGAAAATTGCCCAAATCATCCTTATCAATCTTCAAATATTAAAAAAATATATGAAGCTTCAAATAGTCAAAAAAAAAAAAACAAAAAAAAAACCAAAAACTTGGAGTGTCAAAGAGCTATGAAAATCGAGGAGGACAAAAATTAGAATTGCTAGTATGTTAAAATCAACCTAGTGTTACATAGTAGTCTTCCAAAGTGTCTCATATTAAAGTAGCCTCATAACTGCATCAGGAAGCCTCGTTCTTAGTATTTAGAGGATTAAAAACTATTGGAGTCAAGTTTGTATTTTTTTTTCTTCCCTACTCATCAACATCCCAGCAACACAGGGCTATCATAATAAGACGGAGATGACCAAAGAGTCAGTAACTCTAAAGTACTTGGTTTCTTGTTGTCTAATCAAAGAGAAGATTGCTGCTAACAGATCTCACAGCTGTCCCTTACTGACACTGGTAACACTTGAGCCAGAAAGTCCTGTAAGTTGCATTAGCACTATCATCTGGAGGTGAATTTTTCCAAGAAGGCAGAAAAAGGAATGAGAGTATGGATCTGAGCTGCAGAACCCTGTCAGCATTCTATAAATGTATTTATAACAAAATAAAAAAAAAAAAAAAAAAAAAAAACAACAAAAACAAAACAAAACAAACCTGTTAGTGTCATATTAAATCCTGACACACTCACACAATCCAATTTTCAGCCACAATTCTGATTTCAGATTCTCCCTAGATGTCTTAGACATTCTGTCCTCTGCAGCACGTATATTTTTGACAGGACAAGCACATGGTCTCAGACACTGATCTGAAGATATCTGAAAATAACAGGGGCTTTTTTTCAGACTGGGTTTGTTTAAATTCTAATCTAACAAAAAGAGTATACATATTGACATCAGATTGCCCATGCTGTAACAGAGACTGTGTACTCAAATAAAAATACTTAGACTTGAAGGAAAAAAAAATTTCTGGAGAGTTTGTAAAGAAGGTATTGTCCTCAACCTTTATGAATGAAAGTGCAGTATATATTCCATATTTTGTCTTTCATGTGTGCAAGTAGGACAGGAGCAGAGTTACACTTTTTCTAAGATTAGCATAAGGAAAAAGAGCACATTCTCACATAGTTTAAGCTGAGCAGTTATTTTGTTTCTAACCATAAGCTTCTACTTCTATTTTGTTGCACACACCTGTATCATCTGGGTAATTCCTAGCCTCTGAAAGCCTAGAATATTAGCTAGAAATTCTAATGAGTCGAAAACTTTATTTTATATAGGTACTGGGGATCATTACAGAATCCAGCTTAATAGGTTGGTAAACTTCAACAGTGGATTCCTTAAAAGTGTTGGAAAGTGTCCCAAAAATACATTGAGCCAGTCAAGTGCAACAGGAGCACTTGTTGTTGTTGACTTTATTGTCAGTGTTTGAGTTCACCTAAAATAAAATCTCTTTTTGTAAGCCATATCCTAATAATATAAGTTAATGCGTCACTGTATGACACAAAAAACGTTTTGAGTATTAAGACAAATGTCAGCCTACATGAATCAATATAAAGACATTTTAAAAACATTTGATTAATTTGATACCAGTTTTTTCTGCAGCATCAATTTATCAAACAAATTATACTACACCATGGAGTATAGAAATAGCATGATATACCCAGAAGTGAATAAGCATTCACTCTCTATGAATTTCTGCTAATGTCAATCATGTATATAGTCTTGTTTTGCCTTTTTATCAGCTGAATATTTTTATAAGATTACTATATCTACTGTATGGTTAGCTAAGTGTTGCTTGGTACTTTCATTGCTTTGCTTAGATGCATTGAAATCTGTCTATAAAACTGACATTTGTAAATTCACATTTCATTAACAAACTACAGGCAGGATATAGAAATTTGTTCCTAGGCTAGTTTTATCACCTCTAATTCTGACAAAGAAGGCAGAGGAACAACTTGCTTTGAAATCCTAGTGTTCCTGTGTTACTGTAATGCCATACTTTAGCAGGTGCTAAGGATGATAATAAAGGGATTATATTTCTTCTATACACAGGGCTTTTTTTCCTTTTTATATGCTCAGTTATATTTGCCAATGAGTTTCAGTCACACATTTCTAATATTATTCCATGGGAAAAGGCTGGATAAATATAAGCAGAAATTTTTACATGCTTATCTAAATACGCTTGAAAATGGAATAAATAAAAAAGAAAATTAAATTATGAGCATGTAAATTATATTTTAAGATGGTTAATTCCTTAGAAAACTCTACATCTACTGAGCTACACTAAACTGAAGGCATCATATCCTGACTGTGTTGGTTTCTAAAGCATTTACTTTAATAAATCAATTATATTAAGCAAAATCTCCTTCCACTAGTAAGATGCCAGCTTCAATATATAAAACTGTTTCTTGACTATATGTTTATTGCAAAGTCATTTGTTTATCTGTGTAGTGGTTCAGCTAGTGAATTTCTCACACTCAGTGTACTGAGTACATTTATCAAATTAGAGAAGGACATCTCCTGCTATCCTGGAGAGTAGTAATAGCAGCAGCCACAACACATTAAAGACTGTATTTGAAAAGTTCTCTCCTTTTTTATTAGTGTGGGATGTCTATGAAAATCACAGTAGGAAGACAGACAAAAAAATATGTAAAATTTCAAGTCCACAGAAATTAAAATTTGATGCAAGATTAGTTACAACACAGAGAGTACCAAGAAAAAAACTAATTTAAAGGAGACATACTTAGTAGGTTATTCACAAAATGCATATATCCTATTCAATCTCTTATGGGATTATTGAGTAGGGCGTCCAGGAAAGAAGAACCTTGCATCTGGCCCCTTCTGAGGCACCAGGATGATCAACCAGGTAGAGGTGATAAAGAATCATGCCTATATTAAAAAAAGAGCAAGAGGGAGAGACAGAAAGGGGTCATATAGCATCAAGAACAAGATACCATAAAGACTAAGATCCAGCAATATGTAGCTTGCATTCATTTCTTACATCAACATAAAACTTTTCTTTTTCCTGCTTTTACAACACACTCCTCCCACTGGCATAAATAAACACTTACAATGTGACAAAATAAGTATTGCTTACAGTTTCCCAGAGGGAAGGACCAGTTAGGATCCCAAGCAAGCCAGTTGGTTTCCAGGATAAGTGATGCGACTGAGACCCGTTTCCTGGGCTGCCTGCAATGCTAGTTTTGATGACAAGGACATGATGCACTGGGATATGCTAGGGAGTCCAGAAAAAGATGGTTGATCCCAGAACTGCATACTGCACCGCACTTATTTAAAAGACTTTAAAGTATCTGCCCACAGAGTTATGACTGTGAAGTAACAGGAAATACCAAAAGCCTACGCTAAAAATAGAAATTTGAAATTCATGCCAGAATCACAAGAAGTAAACAGCAGAATTTGAGCTTGAATGGTAATAGAAAAAAAGATATCTCAAGAGCTACTGATCTATTACCCACACATAATAAACACAAAGGCAATAAATAGTATATTTTGTTGTACATAACATGATGAACTAAAATGCATTTCAGGAGCCTAGTCACATGGAATAAATTCTACTATAGAATGTGTCACTTGAGATGTTTTCAGGTTTTATTCAGGGTGGTGGTTTGAGACTTTAATACAGCCTCAACCCTTTGAGTAGTTTGTATGACAAAACAAACTGCACTATCTGCTGTGAATTATTTATTCCCAAATTAAAGGTAAAACTGGGCCAATATAGGGTCAAAAACTCATGTTTTCTTCAGAATCATAATTCTACTACCCTAACAGACTTGTTTTCTTGGCACAAATGTTTCACATTAATATATAATGTGGTATTACTTTCCCCACAGCAATTTTAGCCTATCTACTTTTTTCTTCCTCCTTCTTCTCTTTTGTGTGGGTTTTTTTGGTATGGGTTTTTTTTTTTCCTGTTCATTTCTAGACGGATGGGCACTGCAGCTCTTCAAGTGTTATTGCAGGTTGAGAAAGGTGAACTCCCAGACAACTGTTTAAACTCCTTATCTAGCAGACATCAGGCTGAATATATTCATTAGCCGCAGCTGCTGGCTGTTTTGAAAATTAATGGATCTTTCTTCCCTAAGAACCCTCTTCTCTCACTGCTTGCATGGTATAAGCAGCCATATTCCAGGCATTGTAGAGGTGACTAACTAGAGGTGGCAGAGCATTCAGGAGCACTAGGAACCATTTGTACTTCTTTCAGCTGTTTCAGTTCTATCAGTGCAGCTGTAACTCTGTCAGGGGCTCTGAGTACTTCCCACACATCTGCAAGAGAGATAAAAAGATGAAACTTCTCAAGCAAGCAATTTAGTGAGAGCACTTCACTCTAACTTGCTAGAACAAGTTAATCAAAAATTACAAAGAACTATCGTATTAGTCACTATGACAGCACTTTACCCTGCTACAAAGACACACATAAAATTTAAGTATTTGGGTTTAATCGTTTTACATTTATTTTTGAGCTAGGGTGCTCTACAGACACTTCACTGGACATTGAAAAACTAATCAGTAACATCACGATAAAGTTCCTTCTTGTTTCAGAGTACTAGACTATAAATAAAACTGATGCAGTCAGCCCATAGGTGTTCTCTAGAAACAATTGACTTCTTTGTTGCTCAGCAGAACAGAGGAGCAAGATACTGGTAAATCTTGTCAGTAGTGAGACAATAAATGGAATTTGCAGTTATAGCTCATTGCCTTAAGTTTGCTCAACATCTTCATGAGAAAAGTGATAATGTCAGCTACAAGAAATAATACTCTTCAACTACACAGTCCTGTTCTTTTAATAATAAATGAGGGCCAGGAAGGACAAACAAACCAAAAAGAATAACCTGTTTCAACTTCTCTAGTTTTTGACCATCAAAGACAAAATTTTCTCTAAGTTTTGAAAATAAATTCCAGGAAAGTCTCACATACCTCCCTCTAAGGAAAAAGATGTAATTAGCTTTCACCTAAAATTAAACTCTAAGTGCTTATACATGAGCAGAAGCATCAACACCTTTACTGAGAAAACAAAGGCACAGAGGTGTGTTTTTTTACATTCCTGCAAGTTGGAGACAGAAGAGGAACAGAAGAGTTGGGCTTAATTCCTGAAGTCAAATGTCTTTCTTCCTCACAGTATTCTTTCAAGTCACAATCCTGCTGAGGATCAGTAATTGTGAGAGAGGTGAACTGCTTTTCAAATGGTCAGATATTTTGAACAGATAGCTGGTATAGCAACTATCTATCTCATCTCCTCGATTCCTCTTTTCCCCTCCTCTTCCCTCCTTTCTTATTACTCCTTTCAAATATTTCCTAGGTTTAATCTGCAGTTCAGCCTCAGCAGTGCCAAGAGACCTCCAAGTAGTTTAATTTCTAATAAGCATGTAAATTCAAGTGTCTAAGAATTCGAGCATATAAATTTAACTGAATAGCACTGAAAATCCTCTGGGAAAGAGCTATCTTTACCCAAGAGAAATAGTGGCCTGGTTCTCGAAAGTTACTTTTTCAATTACCAAAAGGTGTTTAAATACACACTTAAAACTAAGTAGTTAAGTAATCTGAGCATGATAGTAGACCATGAAGATTAAGATTTTAATTTAAAAAATATTTTATGCATATATTTGAGTAGATCCTTGGCTGGATTTTATTCTCAACTACAAAACACAGTTGGGGATATTCAGTCTGTATGAAATAGAGATATTAATGTATAATAAGGAAAGACATCCTCAATCTTCAGTAAAATTACAGTACACACAGCTGGCAAACAGATAAACTGCTACAAAGATCTGTTTCTAGCTCTTAATTGTTCCAACCCACCTAGGCAACCTATCACAAAGACTGTGACAGATAGAAAATAGAGCTCAAAGACAGGGCATTTGGCAAACTTTTTGGCAGAATGGAAATTTCTAGGTAAACCTGACCAAGCAAAAAGAGAATTTGCTTCCCCATACACGTCAGTACAATTGCGGGCTTTTGTATTTTTTTCCAAATCATGGTCAGTCACAAGTAGCAAATATGACAATAAGAGAACTAGTAAACAGGCAATGGGTCCGGCTCTATGCTATGTCATATTTATATCTTGACAAATTGAAGTATAAATCTGGTTTTGTAGAGTGCGGATACCCAAACATTGACCTCATCTTCCTGCTTTTAGGCCTCATTCAAAAGCATATACTCCCACTAAAGTCATGTAAGTAGACCAGAAGGGAATGCAATGACCAGGTAAAGTTGCTAGAAACTGAGGCAAAGAACTACATGAGAAGAAGAAATCAAGGACACGTGCTAACCCCAGGGCCTGCACAAGTCTACAGTTTCATTGTACACAGGGCAACCAACTGAGCATGGCAGATGCTTTGAGAAACAATATATTCTTCCTTTTTCAGTACAATATCTTCCTGCAATCATCACCACCACCATCATCATCATCATCATAATGTTATGCAGATTATGCTCTATATTGCTGTGAATGTGTCTAACCATGAATTTATTTTTGACATAGATGTGATAAAAAAATGCAAGAAACATGAAGAGTATGTATTTTCTTCTTCTAATTCTGAACACCATTCCACATAACTCAACCTCATCCCAAAGCCTAACAAAGCTGATAGGCTTAGCAATAGATTTGGAGAGTGAACCCATATTTCACTCCTAGAGAAACAATTTGCCACCAGTAGCTTCAGAGAAGACATATCATACTTGACTTACAGATTCAGAGAATGCTGAATAATTTCTGATTTTATGACTTTCAGGATATTTCAGTATGAAGTATAAAGAAACACAGTCACAAATTAAACTGACACCTCCTTCACCTGCAACAAAGCAATACAAACTGGGTATGAGGAAATAACTTCTGTGCAGAAGGGCTACTGAAGAAGGACATTCTTTTAGGAGACTATGCGGATCAGTATAACAAAAAAAGAATTTGATTATCAGGCACTTATTAATAAAGAGAAAGTACTGGAAAAATAAAAAGACAATCATCCCGTGGACTCACCTTTTCAAAGGTGTCGACTTCTGAACAACCAAATTTGGTCACTGTAGATCTCATTGTCATGTGTATGCACCTGCAGTTCCTCACGGAGCCAAAAATTCTTCAAATTACAACCTTTGTAAAAGTCAGGCCTACCTTTCAGAACAAAGGAAATGAAAGGTGTGGGCCATTGTTGAATTCTACCATATAAGAACAACTCAAAAGAATATGCTGAAATCCAACATGTCTCCTGACAAATCACTGGTAAACATTATTTTTGAAAGGTCACAAGAAACAATACAGTAATTTTCATGGAGAAAACGTTGTGAATGACCTACAGTCCACAAGGACAACATATCTGATGATGTTGCCTTCTCTGTCCTTGCCACAAGTGGCTTTTCTGAGTGTCAGGAGTGGTTGCATCATCAGTTTGTTACTTTGGCCAGGTAGATAACATGGCTTCTATTAGATTGTAGAGATTTATTTGGAGTATTCATAACAGTAAAAATTCCATATAAATGCCTGACCAGTGGACATGCTGTTCACATCAGCTACTTACATCACTGCTAACTCAGTTTCAAATTAGTCATCCTGTGTAGGTAAGTCTACTTGCTGCAAAAATCTGTTACTGCTGCTTTCTAACTTCATATACTGTCATTTGACAGCCTAACGTTCCTTGAATAGCATTTAATTCAGGCAGTTTTGAAAGGCAGCAATGCAGAGTGAAGCAGTGCAGGCAAGCTAGGAGAAACCAAATAACTCACAAGAAGATATTTTAGTACATTATTTAAATATAAGCAGCATCCACAGAAATGTCACATTATTCCATGAGAAATTACTATGGTGATGTGAAAGAGAAAGAGAAAAAACATTTTAACTATACATACAGTTAATTCAAATTTTATAAGGAATAGCATTAGAAAATTAACCTGAAAATGTTTTTTAAAAGGCCAATATGATACCATATTTCCTTTTCTTTACCCGATTTCTGTGATCCTATAGAAAATGTAACAATAATAGTGATGGAGCAGGTTACCTGTTGGTCTGTAAAGAAGCCACTACACTTATAGGAAAAGAAAGTATCTATCACTATATGCAATGTCAGACAATATTTTACAGAGTGCCTGCCTTATGGATTGTGCTGCTTTTATAAGATAAAGCTGAGTGCATTTTATCTGCTAATAGACGGTATATAAATATATACCACCTGTATACTCCTACAGCAATATACACAGTTCTGTTAAGAGAATTTTTGAGTACACATCATCTCCAAAGAAAAATACAAATATGTACTGTCAATTTTTTCTCCTTAGATTCTCTGATCTGCAAAACCAATGGAAGTACAAACTCTTATTTGTAGACTAAAATATGGCATAAACTACATTTATATATGCGATCACTCAATCCTAAATATATATATGATTTCATGTTAAAAATTTCAGAGGTAAATAGAATCATGTGAGATTAATCTCTCCTTTCTCTTAGTTAGTTTTATTTTTAACCTCAGTTTCCATTTAAGAATCTGTACAAGCAAAGATAAGAATCTTGTCTATACTGTTTCTAAAGAATACATTTGCTTTCTTGAATGAAGTAGCTGCACCTCAGTCTTGCTCTGCAGGTTCAACAAGAAGAAAATTGAATGCAGTAATGATTGTTCTCTATCCTTAACTATTAAAATATAAGTCCGTTACAAACACTACAAACAGACTGAATATTCCTCCTTTCAGGCACCTTAATTCATATGAGTCTGATCTCTATCACCCTTCCTAATTCTTAATTCCCTTCCAATTCTTTGCCACAAAGGGGTTTCCAGCAGCA